>LUCW03000865.1:35000-48708 GCA_001586965.3 Sphaeroforma sirkka | reverse complement strand
ATACTTTGTAGGGAGTTTGTTCTTGTTCATATTAATGTCGCATAGCTGTCGTTGATGTTGCCGTGGAGTAATCTAATAGTACAGTCTTAATCATCAAATCTTCAATTCTTATTCCAACTAAAGTATCTATGAGATGCTCTATCATCTTTAGCTATCCGAGATCGTAAACAGCCTACTCCATTGTATTTATTCGTTCTATATATGTTAAGTTAAAACTTACATGCAGTTCAAATGGTAATAATTTCTATTTTTTTAACCCTCTTCTCCAGCTGTACCCCTACCACTTGTCAGACGTCATGGTGAAAGGACTAAAGATAAATGCTTTTAAATACTACAGAGAAATGATGCGGAATCTGTTGGTGAAAGAAAAAAGCTATGATTCACTGCCCAACTTCACCGCTGCCGATGGTGTGTGCAAATTGTACAAATTTGAAGCTTTTTGAACGTTCGCACACTGGGGGTTCTGATTCGGGTTGTTTTCTTTGCTTATTGCTTGCCAATAATTGCGTTTCGATGTTGTTTGTTTGATTTGCTTTTCGTGTGTGCAGATATCCGCCTTTTTGAAGATCATGAAACACTACTATCAGATCGTATTGTATATAGATGGATCCATATAGACTAATCCACAGCCCGAATAATCGCACCTTTTTTTGTCGCTGATTCGCGCGTTAAACAACTCTTTTTTTTTTGCTTGGCGCTTGCGTTGTAGGCGTGCGACTACTAGGCATAGGTAGAAATCAGTTCATCGAGATCATGAACCAAAGCAGGTCAACGGTAAGGGACACTAAAGAAGAGTGTATTTTCTTTGGCATTCCATCAGTCAGTGCATCAGGGCTGTTAGCTTATTTTCACATATATCTCTATTGGGATCACCATAAAAAAAGCGGATATACGTGTTTGCTTCTACGATTGTACTTCGGGTTTTGCATTTCCTACAGAGCAATTTTGATTTTGTATCAACAACATAGCCTGATCATTATATACAACGCTACAGGGGCAGCAATTTACAATGAAATCTTTCACGCAAGGCAATCGTGATCAGTTGATAGAGGAGCTTCTTCCGACCAATCCAGTCCCTTATAAAATTGGACATTGGTGGATCGTACATGTAGGTTCGGTTAGTGACGATGACATCAAAGTCCTAATGGTATGCCAATGCAATTACAAAATCGAAGAACTTCCAAGGTGTTGTCCCGAATGGGCGTTTTCATATTGAACAACGGCTGATATGGTACAGCTTTGCTGTATATTTATTTTTGAAGGAGTCTTCGGATGGGTCATAGCAACGATTTATAATTCTGGCTCGGTTCTCGACAAGTATCGATCCGTTACAATTTAATAATCCAATCTCCTTTCAATTTGCAGCAATGCTCAGAGGAAGAAAAGGCTATCGTTGATACGCTCATAGACTTCGGCCCGATGGTGGCCTGCGAGATAGACAGGAAGATCCTGGAGCGATTGGCAGTCAAAGGATTGTTGTATTTGCGTGTACCCATCAATGATGATGATTGCATATCAGGTGTGCTTGTGTATTGGAGATATGGTTTGCTATTATTGAAGTATTGAACTATATATATAGCTTATTCACTTAACTCTAACATAAAGTACGGGGATGGCTTGAATATTTTTATAACACATTGCTGCGGAGACCTTATTGAAGTAACCTGTGTCGTAAAAACTGAGTTCTAAAATGTCACCTCAATCCATTTGTAGTTATACATTAGTTGCCTGATGTATATGTCAACGATGCGATGTATACAACAATTGATCAAACACCAGCATCGATTGACCTTCGTGCCATCTATTCCACTTCAGTCCCTCCTTTGGAAGGTTTCGTAATGAATCGAGTACTGGGCGACTACTTTGAGACTCTACTATACAAACTATTTGTCACAGTAGATGAGACCACCACGGTAGCAGGTATGCTCAAATTGAAGGTTAGGGTGAAGGGCGAACTTGCTAGTTGATACGTTTGTGGCAGATTTCTGGCGCAACGAGCGAGAACAACTTACGCTTATGTGGAAGCCGGGCTCCATTTCAGAGTGAATTTGGATTGATATGGTATTGGCCGATATCTGTATCGTTTCGAAGTCGTTAATTTCATCACCTCATTACATCTATTCAGAACTGGCGAACATTCTGCAAATGCCGACTCAACTGATAAAGAATGCCATCTCAGTGTACTGTCGGTTGGGATTCGCTATCAAGGTATGACACATTTGATAATTGCGAATTACGTCACAATTTGCTCGGGGTGGGTGAATCGGTAATGATTCGCATGCTTACTATGTCTTCATGTACGGTACCAGAAAGGAACCGATAAGATTACGAGCACAGACAATCGTGAGGTGCATCACAGTTGGCTTGGAACGACAGGCGGGTCGGAAACACTGCCTGCTATGCTGCAAGAGAAGGATTGGTATGTATCTGTTTTGATCGCCTAGTGCCGCGCGCTTGAAGTTTATGATATTATCAGACAACTTAATATCGTATGGTGTTATATCTTTTTTGGTGATGGGCTTTACATATCGACAAAGATCAGTGGCACTCTACAATTACCTATGTATATCTGAGACTGCGATTGATTGTTCCTATGTTTTAGTCTTTTGCTTAGATCAAGTCTGAAAGGTTTAAGTTACGAAAATCTGGAAGTTGAACACCATACACATGAAGCAAACAATCAAGTACTTTTAATAACTCGCAATACCTGAGCCTGCAGTAGTTGATGTAAACCATGATTCGATCGAAGTTTTGAATATTTTGTTTACTGTGTATGTCGCTTCGTTGCGGTCGTTGCAGATAAATAAAGTTGTACTCCATCAATATGTGCATTGTTTGTAAATTCACAATATCGATACTGCAGAACGGAGATTAACTCGAACTGTTGTCGCTTTGACTCGTTGTGTATTATTGTGGCCCATCTGGGTTCGCAGCATACCGTGCATTCGCTATTATGTAACTAATTGAACTTAGCATCCTGTCATATAACACTATCCATTGTATGTACTTTTGGCGCTCTCAGCGATGGCGCCGGCGGAGATGGACGATCCGAATATTTTATAGGTCAAGGGCCAAGCCAGAAGAGGGTTGGCTTCGTATTCGACTCATCTCTCACGGCTTTCCTCATGATGGGGAATCTATCCCAGGGTTTGAAAACTCATGCAGTCACCATGTTTGAGGTAATTTGCTTTCAAGACCTCCGCCAGATACGTTATGCAAATCAATTTAGAATCACCAACGTCAATTCAAACACAGTGCGAACATCACCCTCTCCATCTTCACTATCTGCTATATAGGTGGGAAAACTCAGTGACGAATCATTGGACTCGTTTTTAGAAGAATTAGTCAAAGTGAAAAGCGGCGACCTGATGCAAGGTGATGCACAGAGATTCTTCGATCATGCGATAGTCCTCAGGAACACGCTCATGTTTCTGCGAAGCGGCGCGGGTGGCCTGGACGGTTCCTTGTCGGCTGATGGACCATCATTAGATCACACGAGGGGAGCGGTTGGTGGGCTTATTGAAGATGTGAGCGGTGGTGATAGTACATCCAGTTTAAAAACGGCAATAGTAGGCGATGTTGCAAAAGATTCTACTGAAGCTAAGACTGGTACCGACGAAAGCAGCAGCAACGCAACAGCCGCTGATGTCCATGATGAAATGGCAAAAACTCGCGTAGAGCAGGATATCACACCAAAGCAGCGAGTTATGATAGATCTTCTACGATTAGGTATGTCCATGCAATCTACTCTCTCGTGTGTCTGTGCCATGCGCCAAACAACGATACTGTTTGAAACAGAATTGTGCACCGGAATTCTGGGCTAATAATAATCATCTCTCATCGCCTCAGAATCGCTATATAATTTGGATGCGCATACGAGAACTCGCGTTCTGGCCAAAAACTATCGCCTACTGATCTCCATGGCGCCTCTGTCAGTCGATGTTCGATCGTTGTCGGTCACAACGCCAACTCATCTTGGGCCACCTATTCATGAAGTATGACAAGCGACGCAAGTCTTCACGCAAATTCGTCACTTCCTGCTTGTATTGCCCGCTTGTATTACAATTGTCAAGGGTGTAGGGTGATACTTCAGTAAGTGTTCCGTATGCCGCCATTTGCCACTTCGGCTGAGCTATAGGATAGCATTGATAGCACTTATGACTGTATGAGGAGATTTGTCACGTTTCATACCAGGTCAAGAGCTCACGATTTCCGAATGCTTGTTGTTATCACATAGCATGCTGTTGTATTTATATGCAACGCCTCCCAGTGCTAAACAAACTGTTGATGCTAAATCCCTATTAGGTTAACTCTCCCTGGTTCAAACTGTGGCTTTACAAGACTCTAGGCGAAGGTCCTCCGACTGTGTTCTTGCGGCAGGGACATCGTTTGCGACGATTGCCGAAAATGTTCCACAATTGCACTCAACTGACGCAAACGACGCTTTCTCACGAGCCGACAACCGTTCGGATGTCTACATGCCTGATGGCTATCAATGAAACGCTTCGACATTCTCCTGTTCTATTGCATGACAGTCACAAGGTACGCGATACGCTGCAGAGCCGTGTGCTAACGTAGGTCGCATTCACACACACGATCAGAATTTTGAGTGCGTGGCATTTCAATACTTCCATTTGTGACACCATGCACAAACTCGACTGCGACTAATCGTCCAATAATGTGCACCTGTCCATCGTAGTGCGAAGGGAAGGATGTGATATACGTCCCTCTACCGATGCCGCCAGACTTACTGCAGAATGCAGGGCAAATAGAGGCGTCGAACTTATCAGGTTGAATGCTCAATTTATTACTTCTAAGAGACGAAATTTTCTCAAGGCTTGATTTCCTTTATCAAATACTTCTTGGTAGTGACGATCGTTTCGACAGTATTATACCACTTTTGTCTCTTCATCTGACACGCAGGACAATTTTCTTTTTCAGATCTTAAAGACGAGCCACTGGAGACCAATCGCCGCATGCAGTGCGCACTACCATGTATACAACGGCTGAAGAAGCACGTGGATCTCGTCAACAACTGTGGCTATATAATTCTACAACGCGCAGAACGCCGAAATATCGGGAAGGCGCCATCTCGTTCACACAGCCGCACAGCTTCAACCGTTAGTGAGAATGTGGATGCGGATTTTTCTACAGCGGAAGGAGCAGACAGTGCCGACGAAGTCGGTTGGCTAGTATATGACATAAAGTTCGGCATTCCCTTGTTTGATTTGCAAATAAACAAAAGGGTAAGTTTTGCCGCTTTAACTGGATTAATCCTTATCTGTCACCCGTTGCTCGTATCCCCGAAAAATAATAATCGACTAACACCACATTTTCATCTCCAGGTATGCGAAGAAATGGGAAGGCACAATTTCTTCGACGAGAAGTCGCTAGCATCTCAGAGTAGCTCAGCAAAGCAGCTTTCGATCGAGCTACTCGATTTTATCGCAAGCCATGTTGGTATGTTCATTTCAACTTTTTTGTTTATGGCTTATATTGTATTTCAATAAGCTTTTCAGATATGTGGCCTCTCAAGATATTTTCCTCCCCTCTCATGGCAGATATGAACCCCGAGGCTGCGATCACAGGCACATATACACCATTACCTACCAAAAGTCTGGCGTACGAAAGTGGGTTCGAGATAACAGAATTCATGAGCACGTTGTCTGGATATTAACTCGCGAACAGCTTATATATGGCGATTAGTATGGTTCTGTCATCGGCCCACTGAAAGTACATATTCAAATTCTATGATAGCTCTATGAGAACCGCAGATTTCTGCAGCATTAGTTTCAGAGATACAGATTCATGCGAGGAAATGTATAGTGGCACATAATATCTACACCATCTGAAATAAGGGTGTTCGAGATCAAGCTGACCGCAAGCAGGACAGCTCAATTGGTCGCCTCGCAATGAAACCACACTCAACGAAGCCATTTGAGCTGAGAGTGGAGCATTTGTTATTCATGAGCACGTAGACAGAGCGCATGAAGTTGTATCAAGTGTGTTCTGAAATATAGCTGGTCTTCGTTTCACGATGTGTGTACACACACGGACACGCCACATAAAGCGGCCTGTACCCTATTGAACATCGCACCATAGCCATAGTGAGCCATAGTGAGCCATAGTGAGAGTATTCATTTGCCGTTGCGACCATATTGCATAGGTCTGAAGCGGCATGTGTGGCACACATATGAGTATATCTATAAAATTTATAATTAAGCAATACATATGCGCGGAGATTGCGCATATATATAGATGCACTAAACAAATGATACTAATTCAAGAAAAGGTGAGTTCCAGCATAATTAATTTGTCAAATTCAACCTTTGAAAAGCAGATAATGGCGTCGGCGTCGGCAGGTACTCAAACACGAATTGTAGTATATGAAGGAAACCAAGCCTGATGCAAAATACGCCCGCTATAAATTTCTAGGTCACAAGCAGTTTATTAGTACAGGGCACATAGCGTTGCAATCCTCAAATGAACACCAAGCAGAGGTATTGGTCTGCGAAATCTTAGTAGCCAGCTGACCTTCTACGCAATATCTGTCATTATAAGATACAAAGTTGTAAGCACTAGTTAGGAATCGGTAGGTTTGAGATCAATATAGGTACCTACGATGCGTACAGAGCAAACTTTATTATCGATCATCTAGTTCGAGAAAGAGCACGATCGTCAATAAGCCGTTCATTAGAAGGGGTTGTTTTTACAATCACCGGGCACAACTACTGCTTGACACAGTGAGGCATGTTCTCAAGATACTACATAAATTCTTACACGCACGCACGTATGTATGTATCTATTTATGTATGGATGTTTGTGTGTCTGTGCATGTATGTAATTATGTATGTATTCGTGTATGTATTATATTTACTTATATATATATGTATATTTTTTTAACAGTGTATAAAAAATGTCGGGTTGACATTTGTCACGGACCTCAAAGTGACTCAAACTCAAAGCAATTGGCACACAATATGAAAATTTGACTATTGGGCCAAAGATTTCGCTGAGATAAAAACCACATGACTTTTTTGTCACATGCAAATTTTGACTCTGGCCACAAACCATGGACAAATCTCTAAGATATAAAAGGCAGTCAGCGACATTTGGTATCGGTAGAAGTTATATCAATTCATTTTTATTGAAGCGATGTTTCCTCAACTATTTCTCGTGTGCCTTTCATGGTCGCTGTGCTTCTCAATGGCGTCAGGGACCTTCCAACACATGTAGATCAGATTCACCCTGCCTCTGAACCTTAACTGACCTTTCTACCAGAAAGGGTATTAAAGGCGGGGAACATTCTGCTGATTCATACATGCACAAAATATATACAGCCATTTAAAAAGTAATGATACCAGCATAAGTCCGAGACATGGCTTGTGTTGCATGATTTTTGTTGTTGTAATTTTATATCATTTATACACCTTGTGTTAAAATACACTACAAAAGGCGACTGCAGCACATGCGCGTTCCGCTCTGCCGTAATTGTATCTTTCACCATATCACTGTGTTTTCTCCGTACTTGCCTAGTCAAATATAATCTACTCTACAGGCGACGGCAGAAATACGGCGGAAATACGCCAATTGATTCTGTCTTCCGATATACGCCATTGACTACAGTCTTCTTAGGCTTTTTTTTAAACAAAAATTGTAGAGCCGTCGTGTAAAGGATCTTGTTTGTTCGTGTTTCAGCGTATCAGCAAACTAGAAGCACTGCATTCCCAGTTTCAGAATTGCAGTCAGTTACACCGCTTTTACACAGGAAAGTTGTGTCAGAATAAACTCAATAGCTTTCTGTGAAGCATCTTGCGGAAGAGCGCTTTCTCATTACCTGACTTACCAGTTCAAATATTATGAAGTGATGTTGCCTGCGAAATCGATAGCATCGACTCGAGAATTGTCCGAGCTAGCCCAGTGGCACCCATGTATTGAGCGTTGTATAAATAAATATATGAATTAATGATATATATATATATATATATATATATATATAGCTACCAAAGCGGCGTCTAGCTCACACCAACGTGTGCACACGGCACGAGGTAGGGAAGACAATCCCACGATATATATATATATATACACATCACACATACACACACACACACACACACACACACATCACACACACACACATATATATATATATATATATATAATATGATATATATATATATATATATATATATATATATATATATATAATATTCAATATATATATATATATATATATATATATATTCATTATATATATACATGTATATATATACATGTACATATACAAATACATATACATATACATATACATATATATATATATATATATATATATATATATATATATATATACATACACACACATACGTACATATATATATATATATATATATATATATATATAGTATTATCTTCATCAAATTCTTTGTGCCCCATAGCGCAGTGTTACAGACACGCTGTCGTTCATGGCGATTGCGCACATAAAGAAAAGAAATGACACTCTGTTGGAGGGTAATAAACCATTTATTGGTTCATTATATTGGATGAGAATCCATCGTAATATTGTACTACACAGTAGACAACTCATGTTTTTCGATCATTTGCAGCGGTAAGACAGCCTGGATATTGATACACCCTGAATAATCAGCAGACACAATAACCTCGCCATCAGCCTGTATGATAGAATGAGAATAAAACTAAAATAGAATAAGTATAGGAACTAGTTGTTTCGTGATATGTAACAAAGTTTTGCAGTGATCTGTTCAAGTGAGACGCTTAGCTTCACCTCAAATCTAGTTCGTATAACTAGTCGAAAGAAGCGACCTACTCAGTGACATGATATATACATTAAATCTCCATTTGACAGTAAATAGAACATTTCGAGGATAACTGCTAGTTATTCAATTTGAAAGTTACCGCGATTCATCTCAATATTGGTAATAAGTTTTAGAACGAGATATACCCGAGCAGCCACACTAAAACAAATTAATATTGAAAAGTAATCATTGTTCAGTACACTTGTATCATACCGTGCTATTGTCTTCTTCTTTGAGATTTGGGAAGGTGCTGTATGGTGCAAACAGCGCCACTGTCACAGTCGAACGGTGTGACGCGTATGCTTCGCACGCATCGTTGTTGTATCGTGTTTTGTTCCTATGGTAGAATAGCAAAAAAAAAAAAAAGATGCAAAATTTCGGGTTCCTAAAAAGAATTGGGTTCTAAAAAATGAAAGAAAACGAAAAACACAAGGACGTCAGCGGTATCCAAGTCAATATTGCCAAACTTGCCTACGCATATGGCAGATGTAAATATGTACTCAAAACACAGGTCGTAATATCTCTTGACCTTTGACAGCCTAGAGTAAACACAATGTTGTATGTGTGGTGTACTGATTATTTGTATCTAATTCTCTCTTTGTCAATTCGAAATTGAAACCCAGAGCTTGATACATTTTTCAATACGATCAAATTGGAATAGTACGTAACGCATACCCATCATTTTCATTTGTCTTCCACATGTATATGTTGTTGGTTTCTGAACCGGTAATCACAAAATTGGTATCCCCACTGCAATTTGGACGTGTGAAAAGTATATTTAGCTCGTTGCAAAGCTGTATTTACGAGTGTTAACAATGAATTCTACGCAGAACAACTGAAATAATGATTCGCGAATCTACTCACCTCACGCTGGCACGTAATTGACCCGAATTCATACTGCCCCCTCGAAATTTGCGCTTAAGGGAGAAATCTGATAAGTCATACATGCGGATCCGCGAATCGTTTGATGTCACTAAGATCTGGAATAGGTCAAATGGTATTGTACTATAATTATACATTTGTACACATTGCTTCGAAGTATCAAATGGAAACATCGCGATCAGATGATTGATTGTTTAAAGCATATCTTTAAATGAATGCGGAAGCGACCGCGAAACCCACACGTTATTTTCAAGACGACAAATTCACTGCAGCTACACACACTTACTCTATCACCGTCGCCAACGCTAGCAATGCCACTGATCTTCTTCCCCCTCTTCTTGCCCTTCCGTTTCACAAGGATCTGCGTATGATACTTAAGTTTCTGCGATATTTCGATGAAAAAGTTTGCTATTTATGAGATGTTCGCTTACTCAGTGTCCAATAAAAGTATTATCAGCTAACTATAGCATAGTATTGAAGAAAGTCAAACTAAAGCCCCATAAGATCCAGGACCGAATGTTGGATCGATATTTCGCTGCACACTATGCAAATCAACGATCGAACAAAACACTTAACTACATTGGCAACAGAGGCACCAGAGTCTTTATGAACCAGCAAAGATGACAATTTGTTTGTAGAGTAAGTGACATAATTGCTCTGTGACGTATCATTGATAAAACTATCATACTAAGGAACAAATAATTTTCCAGCTGACAAAAACATACTTCGCTATCGTAGAACAAGCATCGTCCATCGTACGTCCCTACAGCAACCATACGTCCATTGGCTACAAAACTTGCAGATGTGATCATGCTGTTTCCTGCCGAATTGTCTACCAGATTCCAAAGAGCAACCTTTTTCTGCGTTATACTCCACAAGCGAACACGACAGTCTAACGACGCGCTCAGGAAGTAACGGTCATCCTGGTGTGGTAAGATAGTGAAGCTCAATTCAAGAAAAAGAAATGGCCGGTGGAGAAAGACAGACAGACAGTAACACGCAGCTAAATAACGATATACGATAGAGGTTCGTGGTCGCATTTATTAGTCACCTTATATTGCCTCCAATGTTCTATATGTGTAGTTGACAGGAGCTTAGTTCATCGCAAACTACATATCGACTTCTCAGTTGAGTAGAAAGTCGCAAGCTTACCTTCGGATGAAATGATATGGCCGCAACGAAGTCCGGGTGTTGAAACACACAAAGGCATTGTTCTTGAGAGATGTGCCAAAGCCTGACGGTCTTATCCATCGACGATGTCAGTATGAAATGATTCTGTACAGTACAGGTTATCCGGTATAGAATGAGGAGTCAGAACAAGGTAGCGACGCCAAATCAAATAGAAAGTAGAAGTCAGCACAGCAAGTCCACGCTGAGATATATGAAGCGATACCGCTGGCTGTATTGCCACACACGAGATACGAATGATCATATCTAGCGACAGACCAATATACAATCACCTGAATAGCTCACCTTTGACCATGAGATATCCAGAACATCTGCATTGTGACCTCTGAAAAGCTGATATGGTTCATCATTAAAGAATGGCTTCAGCTGTGTGTCAGGTAGTAAATCAGCCGCCAAATTCTCAGAACTCGAGGGATGATTTAAAGTGTTATTTTTACTGTCCGTGCTGTGGCGCTTGGTCGCACTGGGAGGAGGAGGCCTTTTAGGCGGTGCAGGTCTACTTGGCCCGCCTATACTATTCCTATCGCCAGCCCTGCTATGTGCGTCTGACTGCGTCTGTGGAAGCTTGTCTAATTGAGGATTTTTCTGTGTGTGCTGGTGAGGTTTGTAAGGAGCGTGTGCTAGTGGTGGTGCACGCGGGCGAAAGTCCGGGTTCAAATTTTTACGATTAATCGAGCGTGAACACGTACTCGACCTTCCTTCAATTGTGCTGCTGTCAATTGCTAATTTTTGACCTTTGTCATTATTAATAACAGCTTCTATTTGGCACTTTTCCTCCGCCGACGTGTGAAGCTTTGGGGACGCACTCGCATTTTTGTTTACGATATTATCGCTGCCGCCTGATCTAGACTTTTCTACCATTCGTTTTATTGTCGTGGGCGACCCACACGCGGGCGGTCTATTGAGAGAAATTGAGAACAAAAATGTAAACACGAGCAAAAGATCAAGAGTGTTCCGAGCATGCGTCATCTTGAATTCGTGATAAAGGTATAATGCCGAGGTCTGTAGAATCCGTTAGGTTACTCGAAAGAACACACCTAGGTGGGGGAGCACTGCTCGCAGGGTGGCTGCCGAGCGTGCTTTCTTCTTCTTCTATTGTTTCGTTTCCATTCGAAGTTCTATGTGAGTTTGAAACGTTAGATGCGCCTGACTTACTAGCTGGTTGCGCTGTGGGCACTTGAGATGCCGAACCACTTCGGTTCCGTGATGAGTTGTTGTACTTGTTTTTCATGTCGTCAAAGAACCCCTCCTGTCCTTTTACAACCCACACTCTCACGATCCTGTGAAAACGAACCAGAGTGCAACGTAAGGTTGGGGACGCTAGGGAATAGTAAGTGCGCAAAATAGTGAGGTCCACCGGTGTGAGATGTATGTACAAAAATGAGGGCCTAGTACAACGCGACATAATTCTTTCATGCCCTAAAACTTAGAAAGTAATCATAGGATGGCATATGGTTGAGGTCAGAATACCTGTCCTGTCCAGCTGCAGCCAGTAGCTTGCCATCGACACTGAATTTCATGGTCCAAATAGGCCCTCCCATTGGCGTGAGTGATTGTACTTTTCTGAGATTGGAGAAGTGTGCTTTGCCTTTGACACTCTGTTTTATAAGCGATTCGTCGTGCAGCGACACGACTGGAGACCCTGGTGTTTGTTTGCTGTGACTATTCTTGCTGGAGCCAAATCCGAACTTATGCAGAATATGCGTTGTTTTACTTCTGTTTCTTCGATGTGGGCTGTAAGTAAGGCAGGTATCAATTATTATCTCAGAGCTGAGAACTTCCATATGTGATGATAGTATCGTGGCCTATTGATGGTGTATTGAACTGCAAGTGAATTGCAAACAATTCACTCCCGTAGATTTCCACAAGAAATCACGACAACTGGCACAGACAGCCACATCACTGCATGCAGCAAGTAAATATTTCCGAACCTAAGTGCCCGTAATTCAAAAGGCAACTATGTTAAATTAACCTAACAGAAAAAAAATCGAAAAGTGTATACGCCTAATCTGGCACGCTTGATAGGATGCACTGATACGCGTACAGACCAGTTATGTCAATGTCTGCGAGAATCTACGTATTCGAGCTAGACTGAACATATGGTGTATCTGAAACAAAGCTTTACCCCTGAGAGCTATTAGCGGTTGCTGTTGATATTGTATCGATTGACTGTTCGTCGCAGTCCGGCCCTCTCCTTTCCATCAAGGTGGCACTAATGGGATCGCTCTGTTGAGCATCTGCTAGCGTTGTCGTCTACAAAATAATATGTGTAAGTGAGAATCTCTGATTGAAAGCACGCATGTGTGCCACAGCGCAATGTATATGAGCCTCTTCATATAAATAAGAATACGAATCATTGAAATTCACAGTATTCCAAGATATCAGGGTTGAGCAACTCCAAAGAGTGGCCTACCTCGTTCGTATCCAGATTTTTGACCTGCGTCTGCATCAGGACCTCCTCATCGGTGAGTTCCAACTTGATCTCTACCACACTTTCGGACGTATTCGAGGGAGCACTGTCTGCATTTTCAGTTAGCACCACAATAGATCCAGCTTCATCCCGCTTCAAAGGCGACGCCCCTTCTCCCTCCTGGACGGAGAGTATGCCATATGTGATGTTGTTAGTACTGCGCGGCACGACAAGCTAATGTTGCTTGACAATGCAAGGCACTGCAAACATTGATCTCAACGTATATTCACAACAACGCTTTACCTGTCTTTCTACATCCTGGATCGACAAATCACCCTCTCGATTCCTGATTTGTGCTAACAAATCGGCCGTACGAAAGCCAGACAGTGATGTTGGGGAACCCGTGCGTTCT
>LUCW03000865.1:0-30000 GCA_001586965.3 Sphaeroforma sirkka | reverse complement strand
ACAGATGATCGATAGATAGTGTCTGAATTATCATACATATATAACGCATAGCCTTATGGTCTGATTTAGAGGCTATGTATAACTATACTTCAAGTCAGTGGGACCTTGTGTACCTTTGACCTACTGACCTATTGTGGGGGTCTCAATAACATCTTCAGAAATTACATTCTAGTTCTTACACACACCTTGGCCCTTGATGCGCTTCCTGAGTGTTCTATTTGATTTTCAACCAGAATTGTGTTTGTGTGTGGGCTGCTAAGGGATAAGTACCATATGGTGTGCACTATGAGTCTGGTGGTCGTATGAATACACCCAACGCTTGCAGCATGAACGATCACAGCACAAATAAGTAAGGCCACCGAACACGAACAGCGTACAATCAAACGAAGACTAGGTGGCGAATTGTGCAGTTTTATCACCAGCCCAGCCGAAACTGAAGTGCGATATAAACATGAATGACAGAGAATATTACGCATTGGTGCCACACTGTCTGTGTTGCAGCGGAAAAATCGCGCATAGTGCTACATGTTGTGTCGTCAAGTGTGCTTATATATTATTTATTAATTATGGAACCAATTGCGACCGTGGAGCACGCGTGCACGTTTGTGCTGGACATGGTATCACCGCTTGTAAATCAAAGATGGGCCGATCATGTATCACGTATTCACTGACTGACCAAAATATTGTACTATGTATGGCCCTCGACTATAGTATCGATATCAGAAATACATATGTCCCTAGCAGCAAAATAGAAAGTACGAATAAATATTCGTCTTTCCCGGCATGCTTCCTACCTTGAGTGACGAACATTAGCGCGTGTCAAGATTGTATTCGTGATCAACATCATTGTACATCTGTGAATTTGTGGATGTGCGAGTACGCTATCTCTGCGAGATGCTATGTCTGCGCATAATGTATCTCTTGACTATAAACTGAAAAAATCGATGTGACTCTGAACTGAAAAAATCGTTGTGGCGAATCATACTGTGGTATCCAGGAGGCTCACGTGAATTTTTGATGCAGTTGTGTTTCCCTCACATATAGACAGTGTAGTGAAATACACAATGCAAATTATCGTCTATATTGGTGACTATCATTCAGAGCTTGTTTATGCCATCATTGCTTGTCAAAATTATACAGTTACACGATTTATTATTTCAATACATATACATTTTTGCTTTCTACACAACTCGATATACGCATTGAACTGCTCTAGAGTTCAATGCCACTTGGGACCAACAATTGTCCATACTATGGTCATTATGGCCTGTTCCGTTGGATCTTCTTTTCTGCTGCCAACCCTATCGTGATTATATTTATATGTGGGATATTCGAATACTTCCAGCGTGTTTCACCGTTGTCAACCCACAGGCGTGCGTGGAGGTTAACATGAAGCCATTTTATCAATACCCAATCTAAGCCCGATTCCAACTGGAGCCGCCTGGATATAAACCAAACACGGCTACTATGAATGTCAAGACAACCCCGTTATTCTCCATGACTTGATATGCACTGATATCATTGTCCCACACCACACGCTGCTAAAGCGCTCACCATCTTGTTTTAAATTTCTCTGCGGCTTTGCTCCACGGTTCTGTTGAAGGTTCGAGCATCACGAACTTCTCCTGAGAGTCAACTCAAACCAACATACAGCCTGACTACCCTTATTTACGCGACGGGACGTTTTCATATCACCACATGAACGCGCATAAAGGTCTGTTGCGATAACACTCAACTCACGCGTGACGGGTTGACCTTGGATACTTAATAATATCCCATCAGATTGACGAATGCCTGACAATAGTATTATGTATATATATATATATATATATATATATATATATATATATATATATATATATATATATATATATATATATATATATATATTTGTCAATATATATGTGCACACACGCACAAAAAGACATACATACACACTGACATATATATACACACACACACACACAATCATATCACATCATCATAATATATATATATATATATATATATATATAGACATACACATGCACAAAAAAAAACATATATATATAGAGACAAAACACATATATATAAACATACACACACATACCAATACACACATACAAATATATATATATATATATATATATATATATATATATATATATATATATATATATATATATATATACACACAACCGCACACACACAATATATATGTATGCACACACACACACACATATAGCTTACTTTCTTGCATACGTGCATGCGTACGTATATATATATATACATAATTAATACAATATCATCATAATATTATATATATATATATATACATATATATATATTCATTATAAATCGTGCACACACACAAAAAAAAAGACATACATACACACCGCGCTGGGCGTAATATCATACGCGCACACGCATCATATATATATGTATATATATATATATATATATATATATATATATATATATATATATATATATTATATATACATATGGACATGCACGTACATGCACATTGCTACACATACACGCGTCATACACACAATATCATTGTATCATATATAATATATATATATATATATATATATATATATATATATACATATACATACATACACATGTCAAATGTTAACCTGCATCATTATGTATGTATTATATAATACATATATCATCATATATATATATATATACATATATATATTATATAATGTGATATATATGTAGTATATATAATAATGTAATTATATATATATATATATAATATATATATATATATATTATATATATATATTATAATATATAATACATATATATGCATATATATTTGCGGCATATAACATGCCATGCATACACATACCTACTACTTACACTTGCACATACGCACACATTGCACAATACGTATGCATATGCGTACATACATATACATGCACACATCACACATATGTCATCACACACATATATATATATATACAAATATATAAATACATTATAGATATATATCTATCTCATCTATCTATCTATCTATCTATATATATAATATATATATATATATATATATATATATATATATATATATATATATATATATATATATATATATATATATATATATATATATATATATATATATATATATATATATATATATATATATATATATATATATATATATAAGAGTTCGTAAGTAGCAAGAATACTCACTGTATTCGAATATATATCTTGAGCTTGACATTCAGAATTGTACCAGGTACCGCTTTGCATTCAAATTATTATAATTACGACGACAAACCTCCGGTGTTCGTAGGCTACCAAGACCTCTATCAAGGATGCGAACAAGAATCTCAGAGATCAGAACACAACGCCAAAGTCCTCCCAGGTGTGAATTTCTCATCGCGCTATTGTATTCAATTTTCAGAAGGCGATGGGTGTTTTTTTGAATCACACATGCGTGAATGTTTACATATTTCTCCTCTACCGACTATTTCGTATTTATTTATTTACCGCTTCAAAGTTCTCCACCTGTGTTGAGACTTGAAGCTTGTGTACGAGCAAGAAGTTTTCCGAATTTCGATTCTTGATTTCTCATTTCTCAAATACTGTGTTTCAATTTTTAGAAGGCTATGACTGTACCCGCCAAAAAGAATGAGACTTGAAAGTTGAAAACTTAACGGCTGAAGCCGAAGCCTGAAGCTTGTAAAATGTGAGCACAAGAAGAATTGATCATGATTTTTCCGAATTTCGTTTCTTGAATTCTGCATAGCCTTCTGAAAATAGAACATGAAGGCTATGAATTCTCAAATTTAGAAGGCTATATGTAATATGACTGTACCCGCCAAAAAGCACGAAGCAACTCATTGAGCTGTTTCTATGGTAACAGAGAAGCTGTCGGCTGTCGGGTGGCAGGCTCAGGATCTTTTTCCGTCGTTCACGCCACGCCATAAATAACCCGTCATCAAAATCTTATACACACACAAGAGAAGCAAGAGTAACCTATTCCCCAGGCCCAGGGTTTTTAGGATTTTATATTTTCATACATACATACACAGGGCTGCGACTGTGTGACATTTTAAACGTGAGAGAGAGTCCGCCATAGTGCCAAACACGCGGAAAGATAGAAAGGCAACACTAACCGCTGAGTACACAAGGGTGTGTTACCACTATAGTAACATAAATATAGCTTTGTACCTCAGTGTTATTTCGCTGTACCTGGCTCGAATATGTACCGCGGTCTTCTTTCCATTTGGCTGCTCGCTGTCAGTACAAGCGTGCATGCACAGGAAGGCAAAAACATATGCGACTTTGGACTGCCGGGATGGTTTTGTCCCGATGGCAACAGCTGTATATGGTGTGGGGATCGTCCAGTCACATGCGAGGACATGTTTGGCCTTCCTGGCACCAGTGTAATATATCCAAACACGACATCCGACCCACAAACTGCTGTAGGCATAGAACAGGTCGAAGTGGAGATAACGTACTTAGAGAGTGACACTGAGGCTATTGGAATTGACGCATACACCACTACACCAACTGTTCCGGTGGCGTGGCTGGTATGCCAGATTGGGCCTGGTCTTGAAAGTTTGCCCTACAAAACGTAAGTCCGTGGTATTGATAGCAGGGTTTTACTATAGTATATTGCAATTCCTGTGAGTGAAAGTATCCTCTAAGTTTACCTATTCTCTCCAGGCCTGAAACGCATTTACTTGCACACCGTTTGAGAATATCTCAATACTAGATGCAATGGGAATATGTTACCATACTCATCTGTGTAATGATTTGGCCATGCACACTTTAACAATCGCGTTCTCATTGTGAAGGTCAAAATAAATAGATCCCAAGCTTGCATACTATGCATGCATAAAAGCTCGCAGACTTACAAAGCTCTTGTTTCAGATCTGCTTTATGAAAAAGTAGAACATTGTATGGATAAGTAATGCTTCAAATTAGCACCAAGTGCGATTTTATTGTGGTATTTCTTTTAAATGTCCAAAAGTGAATTTCCAAGAAGTACTTCGAAGAGTGTCGTCACGTACATAATTTCCATATAACAGAGGCTTAAACGGATCGACAATATACATGTGTAGATCCTCAGCTGATCATGAGCATTTGTTGTGCACAACACCCTCTACAACATATGAACGTGTGCTACCAATGTGCCGTACATTATGGTTTGGTTTGTTTCGTGCTTGGTGGTATCATTAAAGGAACTCTTTTGCGCAGTGTATGTGCGTCTGAGAAGTGTCATTCTCTCCGAAAATAAACAACGATTGTTTTCGATGAAATATTTATCTCGAAGTGATATAGAGAGGGAGTTTGGGTTCAAGAATACTTATGGCAATGCATTTATGTCACACTAATATGAACACTGAATTTTTCAGCGTAATGAATCCGTACATATTTGTAAGATATATGTGCTTAACAGTTTATACAGAGAGTGCTATCAATACCACCGAGTAAATAATGTCATGTTTCTGATAATCTGACCGTGAAGCATACTCACAAACCCCACTGTACCAGGATGTGTATAAATGACGCTCAAGGTGCATATTCGTTGACTGTTAGCAATAATTTAATCAGCTATCATAATCAGCGATACGTACTATGGTAGTGTTGCATATGTAGAACTATGGAAGAGTTCAATATAATCATTTTTTATCTATGCATGCGGGGAACAGATATATATATAGTGGGTCCTGCCAAACCTACTCGTATGAAATTAAACCAATTTTTAATTACCTATGATGTACCTCAAAAGCATTGCAGTGCTTCTTATTCTAGTGAACTTATGTTTAGGTCTAGACCTTTTCAATGCCATTCTCCGGATTTGTATTGCATAGTTATTGAAGATGTCTATCACGAATTTTATTGTGGTATTGCTCAGTACGACTGTTATGCCCTGTACAATTGATATCTAAAAACGAACTTATGGCAACGCTGCACATTAAATCACAGTTATAGATATCATTTAGTTTTCCTAAGTTTGTGTTTAAATGTGTATAGCTTTGTAGTATGCCATCTCGAATGCGAACAAGTGCCCTTACTCTACACACAAAAGATTCTACTGTGCTACCAGTCTCCCATTCATGTATCGATCGTCACGTTCGCAGATATGAAATTGCACCAGAAGATCCTACTGATGATTTAGGCCTACAATGCCAAGGTGCCAACGAACCGGAAGTGGTCTACATATGTTTCGCTGTAAGTGCTGAGACGATTTCTCTTGTCCTGAAACTAATCAGTCAATGCTACCTGTATTATATGTACCAGTGTGTACCGTGAAATGATATCGAGGTCTAGAGAGTCCTGGAGCGACCCGCTCGGCGGCACATACTAGCCCAGATGCTTTCTCCTGTTGAGCTGTGTTCCCCTATTCGGAGGTTCCAGCAGTTAACACATCGAATACACACGTATTCACACCTTAAAAAACTCACTTTAACCAATCATTTGCTTTTATTTAGACTCCGAATCCCACACCAAGTCCCTCCGTGACACCAACTACCAGTGTATCGACATCTCCGTCAGAGACGGTGTCACCGTCACTTGCAACTACTCCAAGCTTCAGTGCGAGTGTGACAATCGCGCCCTCTGAGTCATTCACTTCGTTGACGAGTCCTACCCCAACAACCACTGCTGCACAATCTACTTCCCCTTCTATCAGTGTAGAGGCTTCTCCGTCAATCACGCCATCGGGTAGTACTACACCTTCAGCAAGCTCAGTTTCATCAAGCAGTATGCCACCAACTGAAAGTGCCACTCCCGCAATGACGCCGTCGATATCTGAGACAGCATATGAATCTTCGGCACCTTCCAATTCTGCAATTGGGAGCTACAGTGCAAGTCCAAGCCTAACTGCTTCAGTATCCATTCTGGCATCAGCTAGTGTCACGCCTTCGGAAACTGCCGGTTCTTCCACAACTCCTTCGTACAGTATGACTCCAACCGAAAGTGCGACACCTACACGCTTGAGTTCACCATCAATATCAGTAACATCATCTGTCACTGCATCTCCGAGCTACAGTACTAGTGTGAGTTTGACAGCTTCAGTATCCGTCACACCAACTGCTAGCGTTACGCCAACAGATACTATCAGTGTATCTGCAACACCTTCAAGTAGCACGAGTCCCGCCCTAAGCGTGACATCCGCAATGTCGAGCACACCATCAAAATCATTTTCAGCTTCAGTATCTATAACAGCATCGGCTAGTGCTGCTCCATCCGAAACAGCCAGTCCGTCAGCAATTGCTTCGTACAGCTTGGCAACAACAGAGAGTATCACACCAACTAACACGTCATCGAACTATCTGACCCCTTCGGTATCGCCTACACCGCCACCGTCTGCGTCTGTGAGCTATACTGCCAGTACAAGTATAATGGCTTCAGTGTCAGTCACAACATCAGTCACCACCAGACCTTCCGCGACCGCCAGTGGGTCTGTGTCCCCGTCACACAGCATGACCTCTTCGCCAAGTGCTACGCCCGAAACTTCACCATCTATATCGTTAGTACCATCTGTTTCCGTATCTCCGAGCAACCGTGCTAGTGTGTCCGTCACACCAACGGTCAGTACTACACCATCAAGGACCAGTAGCTTCTCTGCATCCCCTTCAATGAGCATGCCTCAGACAGAAAGCGTGATGCCTATATCCTCGAATCTACCATCGATGTCCATGACACCATCTGTATTGTCAACACCATCCAATACTGCCACTGTGAGCTCCAGCGTGAGCGCTAGCTGGTCACCTATAGCAGTTGCTGCCTCAAACAGCGCCACACCTTCCGGATCGGCTACCACATCAACATCACCTTCTATCAGCGTGACACCGAATGCGAGTTCGACGCCGGCGACATCCAGTACACCTTCGATGTTAGCTCTCCTGTTACCATCGCCTTTGGTTTCCACTTCTGCCTCTAGCAGCCCCAGTGATACTGCGAGCCCCACAAGTTCCATGTCTGTGATGCCATCCGTATCGTCAATACCCACTACTTCACCATCTGAGAGCTACAGCGCGAGTTCATTGATATCGTACAGTACAGGTGATCCGAGTTTCGCTGTTACAGAGACTGAAACAATAATTGCGACCGAAACAACCGTTATACACGATACCACAACGGTCACACAATCATACACTGAAACAATTGAATACACCGACACGCCCGTGACCACAACCATACACGCTACAATCACAGAAACAGTATGTGAAGAGTTACAACCGACAGAGAGCTACACATACGAAGTAGATAAAGCCATGCTCGAAGAATTGGAAGAGTATGCGCAAGAAAGTGACGGGTATTATTCAACGTTGGAGGACGTTCAAGATAGAGATAGACGTAGGAAGCACGAGCAGTCCCGTAGCAGGCGTACGCGTCATGTGCGCGGGAAGATGGGTGTTCACTATGAAGGTCTTCGTTCGATACATGAAACTGATTACCCAAATTTGATCAGACGAGATATGTCGAGTAAAGCAACAGCAACTATCAAGACGATCACACTAACAAGTATTGGCTTCACTAGTACAGAGTATACGGTGGAAACAGAAACCACGCAAACATACATCTCAAAAACTAAGGTGATTCCAACTTCAACTACGACACACAAGCAGACGGAAACTATGACTGTGCTGTGTTCAAACACATATTAACGATATCGTGCACATTCTCTGCTAAATTCGAGGAGAAAAATTAATACTAGTAGTACTATTTCAGGGCAAACAAAGCTCTCATCACACCAGGCAGCGGATAAAGCTGCATGTGTTTGCCGAATATAATAAATAAATTCAAATGATACGTATGTCGCTCCATATCTAAACTTGAATCTGACTCCACAATGCGCCGTCACTTGCTGAATAAAAAACCCAATCGCAGTATATATATATATATATTTATATAGATAGATATATACTTATATATACACATATATATATATATATATATATATATATATATATATATATATATATATATATATATATATATATATATATATATATATATATGTATATATATATATATATATATATATATATATGTATATTTATATGCATATACACATCGATATAATATATATATATATATATATGGCATATATATGATTGATGTACAAATATATATAATATAGTGTATGTATATATATATATATGTATATATGTATATTATAATATATATAATATATGCGTATAATAATACATATAATATATTAATATTATGTATTATAATATTATATATGTATATATTATGCTATATATTATGATATATATTGTATTATATAATATGTATATATATATATACATATTGATGATAATAATAATAATATCATACATACATATGATAGACATTATGACATTATGATATTGGATGCATAATCCTATATATTATTAATAATGATGTATGTATTGATGTGTATGTGTATGATGTAATGCATGTTCATAAGAACATACGCATCCTGTACATAATATGTATTATATATGTATATATTATATTATGTATGCATATATGTATGTATGTATTATAATATATTATGTATTATATGTAATAATAATATATGCCAATATTATTATATGTATTTTTATTTTAACATATGTATATGTATAATATATATATATATATTATATATAATATATATATATAATATATGTATATATATAATATATATATATATATATATATATATATATATATATATATATATATATATACAAATATACATAAATACATATACATTTATATATATATATATATATATATATATATATATATATATATATATATATATATATATATATATATGTATATATATATATATAAAATATATATATATATATATATATATATAATGGATTTGTTGAATATATGTATGAATTGATGCCTATCGATAGCATCAAATTCCAAAAATAACGCCAGAATGTTAACCACGACAGCCAATTCAACCACTTCTGTTGATATCCAGACTGGAAAGATTACTAATATTTATTGCAGTTTAGTTTTTGCTGGGTCAGATCTAGTCGATCACCATAAGGGCATCCACAGCTACAACTCTTTATATATACATATGAATGTAAATGATGCTGCTTACTCGTCTATAACTCTTGTTGAGAGTAAGGGTTGGTTGTCTGCGTTCCTGCTGTCATATTCGTTAACTTCTTCGACTAGACGCCTTTCGTGTCCGACAACGGTGAGTAAGGGAATGTACAACACCACAGCCAGCAACTGTATAACAAAAACGAGACGCCTTCCCTTAAAAATCTTTTGACTGCTACATGATGACTTAAGATAATTGTCAGAAAACATCTGAAGAGAGAACTATTATTTCGACGTTTGTGCCAGCGGTACATTTGTGCTTACTACGTAGAATATGTGAAAACGGGACGGACAGAAAACATAGTTGATACCCTTGAGATTGGCACTTCAAGTCTGCAGCATTCCTATAACTCACCTGAAACGCAGCTGTGAATAGAAAGCTGAACCCATAGCCATGTTTATCCGCCAGCATACCTCCCACCATAGCACTCCCACACCATCCGACGGCGCCTGCGCAGGAATAAGAGACAAAATCAGTTTATAAATGTGCTTGTAATAGTGAAGTATGGAATGCAATGACGAGATCAAAACGCCAATACGATGGATTGCTTTCGGTCGTATTTATCAAAGCGAGCTGACTTATTCCCTAAATCAGTGATCAAATCTTGCACACGGCTCGGTCACCAACGTAAACCAATTAGAGCAAAGTCTAGCAAGCTGAAAGAAGTGTACAATTTCACGAACCACATCACCTGGGTTTACATATCATAAAAGCTGATTACTTACAAATGCTTTGTAACGATTTCCAGCGCCCGCGTTGAGATACAGGCACGTAATCCATTAATACAGATTCTTGTATCGGGTAAGTGCAATTCATCAGGCCTGGCAATTGGAAGAAACGCGAGAGAAATCGAGGTCAATATTTTGCTCAATTCTGCACAAGCGTTACAATCTGAATCATATACCATTGGCAGACAAAACAAATGTCAAAATACTCACATTCTAAATTTGCGAAGTGTGCAATGAGTAAAATGCAATAACCCAACCATTTGGAATAGCTCTCCCTGCCCAGGTAGACATACCAGTTCTGACGATGTACAGAGCACAGATCACGACATTGTGGAAATGCTGCTCCAGTACAACCTGCACGAGAAAGAGATGGATATGGAAAACAAAATTTTAAGCACGGCTACATAGAATGAAAGAATAAGAAGGTAACTGCTTGTGTTTAAGTGATAATACTTGGAAATTTGATCCGAAGTGTGGAAAAAAGTGTTGTGATATAGCGACACACCTTGAAATTTGAATTGTGGTCTGAGTGCACGGATGCAAAACGCACATACATACCATCAACACTAGGCAAACGACACCCACGATATTGGCCACGACCATGGACATGATACGTCCCAATCTAGATTTCGCGACTTTTTCGATGCTCCACGAGCAAAGTGCGATGCTCAAGGGCGCGAGAGCAAATATCACTTGCACCTGTGCGAGAGAAAATTAAAAAAAATCTGTTAGCTGATCTACCGACTCAGATGTATGTCAATGTATCGAGCAGCTTTCACGATCCTGAAGGTAGCGGTTCACTTCACAATAAGTGGTCGAATAGCAACGCTATTGGAGCAAGAGTCAGCATCGAGCAGCTGCTGCACGCACAAGCCTCAACTGATAATTGATAACACATGAGCAGCTGATTCTCGAATACCTGAATAGGAGACATATGTCGGTTCTCCTTGAAGTACAACGGGAAGAACTTGATAGTAACTGAATTGAGTACAATGTAAAGTTTTCATTAGAAATCAACGGGGGCTTTATTAGTAGAACAACCACAACCACAAGTAAAGTTCTACAGTTTGTGCTCGAAAGATCGACACAAATTAAGTGGAAGTACATATTGCCTACCTGAATCGAATTCACTGTGGTAAGTATGACTCAGATCATACATATTATTTACGTTGGATTATAAAAAACAAGCTCAGCTCTAGTGAACATACCTCCAGAGGCTAGCGAAGACACTAACTCATTTGCGAAGAGAATATATGGTACCATATGTGGTTTAACCCAAACGTCAGATTCTTTGCCATCCATTTTGTTCTCAGCGGACCTGACAAATTCGTCAGAAATATATGTAAGATAAGCCGCGAAATGCTAGGGCAGTCTCCTTTCCAATACAGTGACACATTTTTAGTCGCTCAGAGACAAAACCAGATTCGCTTGTATTCTTTACGTCTACCTTCAGCTACAGCAATAGCACCACAAAGAATAGCAGCAAAAAACTATAACAAAAGGAGAACACCTACAATAGTATATTTGTATTGACTTACCCCTTCACATGCTCGGTATGACTAGCAGCTTCTTCACCCAAAGCTTCCGAGTTCTTAAAGAGGAACAAGCAGACCACGGCGGGGATTTCCATGGCCAGGCCCACCAGGATAACGTACACCAGTTGGCTTGTCTTCCATGTGTTTCCGTATACCAGAAACGCAGCGATCGACACGAGCGGTCCTAGAACAGAAGAAAGCGTCATGCATACAAAGAGTATTGTGTACCACCTTGTGCGCTCGCCCGTGACTATCGAATCTGCGTATAGAGCCTGAGGGCATTAAAGAGAATATCGTGGCGAGGATGAAAATGTGATAATTCAATAAACACACAGCAGCACTGAAACAATTTGTATTAGCAGCTCGCAAGAGAACTGGATACACTCGCATACCTGCACATAGGCGCTACCTGAGTACAGACTGTAGCCTAAGTGTGCTATACAGATGCAATATATGAGGTCTCCATAAAATTCTACAGAAGCACGTTGCCATGAATAATATATTACGTACAAATGATAACACGGACTTAAGCATAAGATATACCTGCACTGGTCCTTGAATGACACCACCACCAATGCCATATACGATCATCCCCAGCGCTAGAATATAAAAATTTGTTCTCTCATCCACGTGTAGCGCATCTGTCACTGATATTGCGGTTAGAGCCATCGCTACAGCATTCACCACGCCTCCAAATGATATGGCGAGGCTGTAATAGGAATGAATCACATATCAGAAAAGAGTTTCAAGTTCCGGCAACGACACACAAAGTGCACGTATGAATTCGAAACCAAAAACGCGCACCCATATATAAATGTAAAATTGAACCTACCCCGTGCGTATAGTATTTAACGAATATTGACTTGATGAGTCAATCTTGAATATATTTTTTGTTTGTGAGAACTTGTATGGCGAAATATACACAGACCATCAGCGCTATTTTGTGTAGATATATGATCGACACACTTGGCTACAACATCGATGCGCAGATGTGTGAATTCAAGTTCTCAGAAAACTTGGGAAAGATTAAGGATTCATTTTAAATCTAGCACGACTGGGTTACTGATATTTACCGGCGACAGGATGCATCGACCTCGCATACCAATAAACAGCTATATACACGACTAAATTAGATCGTTTGAGCGTTTGATACAAAAATGTGTAAACAAGCTTTACACAAGTTTCCTTGAGAATAAATTGTTTATATGTTCAAAAAGCCATATTGGCTTGAAGACCACAAAGTAGTTAAACATTGCCATCTAAGAACATGTGTGCGTGCATGTATATTCAAAACAATAGAACCTCAACTAATTCATACTTTCAGTAAGATAGGTGGGTGCGCATTAAAATATCAACTCAAAACGGATGTACACACCGTGATCCATACTGTATGCGCTGGTGCACATAGTAGTCTCGTTTATCGAAAAGCACAGAAACACAGAAATCTTACCAGAACTCAAAAAGAAGGTGCTAGGTACCTAAGTATGTATATATAATTATGCAGTACCGAACACAGGTACAGACAAATGTACTTCCAACACGCCGTGGGTCGTCTAGTACATCACGCGAGCACAATCGAATGGCGAAACCCTTGCAACTTCACGAGTTTGAGTTGGATCTGAGAATGGAGAATAGATAAGCACATACTCACCTTCTCGAGACCTTGTCTGCAAAGTAGCCCACCGGAAAGGCAGAGAACAGCATAGCCATTCCTGACAAAGCCTCCACATATCCAACAGCTGCATTGCTGTTACCGGAGACATCGTATAGGTACGTAACTAAAACAGTACCGTTCCAAACACTATCCGCAACGGAATAGATTGTTGTCATCAAGAGTGTGAGTCCGACATTGTGGTTAAGACCAAACATTCTGATCTGTTACCGTATGGAGTCTACGGTCTAGTTCTGCGAAGTACACAAAGTATCACTATCTTCATCACTGTCGTACACAAAACTGTGGAAAACCGTTTTTGTTTTATAGAAGATATTTCTTGTAGCAAACCCTAAACCTAGAAACATAAAAGTATTACATAATGCACATGCAGCAGAGACCATTTTTTTAATTAGTTGTTGGATTAATAACAGGAAAGTAAATAGTTAGTGTATCGCCAGCTGCGAAAAAAGCTTAATGCTCGATAATGGGCTAAATATATATACGATCCGGATGTCTTGATCTGGGTAGTAAATATAGAAAGTGCGGGTATCGCGGTGTACTGTGAGGCTGTGTATTTGAGTGTACTGTGAGGCTGTGTATTTGAGTGTAAATTCGAGTATCCTACGCGAGATGTTTGTACGCTACCATGCAACAGTTCTCACGCGTTATAGACCTACTAGTTGATCAAGTAACAACGTATCGACTGCTGCGAGGATGTTTTTCTCGTTTGTGGCCGTGGCTGTGTTCGTATATAAAGGCTGTGTAGATTGAGGTGTAGCTGTGCACTTAAGATATATTAGAAAACAGTTAGTATGAAAGATATTGAATTCGCTGCCATTGATTCCACCATGAATGGTTAGAGAGTTTAATTTCCTGGAATTTCCTGGTCTATTGCGGTATAGACTATTGATTGCGGTATAGGCTATTGGGCTGGATCAGCTATATTTTTTCTCTCCTCAAACTATGTTGGGCCGTCACCCAAGTTTAGTGGGGTTGATTCTGTAGCAGGGGGGGCCAACCGATACTCCTTAAACGATTCATTTACAACTTTGGGAACATTAGACGCTGTATTTCGTGCGTGTCTTTCCAGTGACAGGACTGTCGCTACACTTTCTTCTTATACTATCGAGGTTCCTTTTAACACTGTAATCTGCCAGAAGCTACAGTGGTTCAAATGTTGAACGAGCACCTGTTAATCAAGACTGGTCCATTGTCATCAGCTGTGCTGAATTCTTGTTGTGATGAAATCGGTGCATCAATCTGAGAAAGGAATATGTAGCGATCCCAGAACAACAGTGATATATTAAATGCTATTGGGGAGTATGCGATTATCTGTCGCTGTGTACTCGAGAACTTAAATATCAAGGCGTTAAAAGAATCATGTACTGTCATTCTGTTTAGGTATCCTAAATTTATTTCCGTGGCATTATCTCAGTCCTACAGCGTACTGAAGACTGGCAAAGAAAATACTGGCATACTTTGTGCCTGTTGTTGTTTCGATAGAGGGAACGATGGGGCACTTCAGTATTTCCGTATATGGTGTGTATAGTATGTTGCACTTGTCTGTCAACTTAGCAGGTGAACATGCAACCTACTTCCATTCGGACTATGTGCATAGATAGTGCTTTGCGACTTTTTCTAAGATAATGTTGCGCTCTTATATTGATCGCGATACTTATTTCTAATAAATTTGCCAGTAGCCAAACTGGAACAGATTCAGACATTATGGGCGTGTCACTGGCATTCGAGCGTGGACTCCATGGGCTTCAGATGAACACGCTTTGCAACGTCATGTTTCAGCATTTCAGGTGTTAGCTGACGAATTCGATGTGCTAGCTGAAGAATTTGATAACCTCGTGGCTTCCACGTCGCGCGAGGATGAATTCTCATCAGAGTTCTTATTTTTTAGTGACTTGTTCCTTCGCCTTTGTGAACTGATGTCTATAACAGTATACTCTTGATTGGCAGCTGTTTGGGTAATTAATACAGAATCGATTTAGCCTGACCATGTGAAGCAATGCATAAAAAAATGAATAATGTAAACAACATATGGTAAATCCATACAGACAAAACTTCGCTAAATTCAGGGACAAGAAAATCGGCAGCGTATAAACTGGAAAAAAAATTCAGAGTCCGACCTATGATGCTAGTGAGCACGATTACACTTACGATGGTCTTTGAAAGAAGGATCTTCTTGAGTGTGTTCGCGCAGGACCTGGTAACCTAGCTCTGTTACATCGTTTGATCTACAATATGAGTCAACCACGGTGGATCTGCGTTTAAAATTTCAGAAATTAGCGGTCGATCACGGTCCAGTGCTTGTCCGGTAAAATGTACTACCCCAAGCATAACTTTCATTCCTTCATATCATATCATGTTGCGAACCCATGATATACGCAGACACTATGGTAGCCACGGATAGGTGACACTTAATAAAACACGCGCACACGGAGAACATTCGTCAGAAGCTTTCTCTATTATAAGTATCAATATATTACTACAATACGCTCTTTAAACTAGCAAACTTGCCACTATCAATATATAATAACGATACACTATTTAAACTAGCAGGCTTGCCACCATCAATATATTACTACAATACGCTCTCTAAACTAGCAGACTTGCCACTATCAATATATAACTACAATACGCTCTCTAAACTAGCAGACTTGCCACCATCAATATAATACTACAATACGCTCTCTAAACTAGCAGACTTGCCACTATCAATATATTACTACAGTACGCTCTCCAAACTAGCAGACTTGCCACTATCAATATATAACTATATTACACTCTTAACTAGCAGACTTGCCACTATCAATATATTACTAAAATAGGTGACACTTAATACAACACGCGCACACGGAGAACATTCATCAGAAGCTTTCTCTATTATAAATATCAATTTATTACTACAATACGCTCTTTAAACTAGCAGACTTGCCACTATCAATATATAACTACAATACGCTCTCTAAACTAGCAGACTTGCCACTATCAATATATTACTACAATACGCTCTCTAAACTAGCAGACTTGCCACTATCAATATATAGCTATAATACGCTTTATAAACTAGCAGACTTGCCACTATCAATATATTACAACAATACGCTCTATTAACTAGCAGACTTGCCACTATCAATATATTACTAAAATACGCTCTCTAAACTAGCAGACTTGCCACTATCAATATATAACTACAATACGTTCTTTAAACTAGCAGACTTGCCACTATCAATATATAACTACAATACGCTCTCTAAACTAGTAGACTTGCCACTATCAATATATAACCACAAAACGCTCTCTAAACTAGCAGACTTGTCACTATCAATATATTACAATATTACGCTCTCTAAACTATCAGACTTGCTACTATCAATATATAGCTATAATACGCTTTCTAAACTAGCAGACTTGCCACTATCAATATATTACTACAATACACTCTCTAAACTAGCAGACTTGCCACTATCAATATATAACAACAATACGCTCTTTAAACTAGCAGACTTGCCACTATCAATATATAACTACAATGCGCTCTTTAAACTAGTAGACTTGTCACTATCAATATATAACTATAATAGACTCTCTAAGCTAGCAGACTTGCCACTCAATATAATACTGCAATACGCTCTTTAAAACTAGCAGACTTGCCACTATCAATATATAACTATAATACACTCTCTAAACTAGCAGACTTGCCACTATCAATATATAACTACAATACGCTCTCTAAACTAGCAGACTTGCCACTATCAATATATTACTACAATACGCTCTCTAAACTAGCAGACTTGTCACTATCAATATATTACAACAATACGCTCTCTAAACTATCAGACTTGCCACTATCAATATACAGCTATAATACGCTTTCTAAACTAGTAGACTTGCCACTATCAATATACTACTACAATACGCTCTATAAACTAGCAGACTTGCCACTATCAATATATAATTATAATACGCTCTCTAAACTAGCAGACTTGCCATTATCAATATATAACTACAATACGCTCTCTAAAATAGCAGACTTGCCACTCAATATATTACTACAATACGCTTTCTAAACTAGCAGACTTGTTGTACCTTTTGCGCATCCACTGCAGGATAGATGGTAAGTTGTTCGCGTTTGTCTTTGCCTCCTCGGCTTTCTCTTCTTCGGCAACGCTATTATACCCCAATGCCGGCTGCGCATTGATTTCCGAAGTTCAGATGAAAACTCGATGTCGTATGATATGGTAAGTAGCAGACGGTCATAATCGAGCAATTGATATTATTACAATGATTTGAAATAGCACCCTCCCCTAATCGTGTAAAATTCACAAACGAATCACTTAGCTCCCAGACATGATAGACGTTTCGTTAGAAAGTAAATAATCACATCACCCTGATCAATACTCTTACACGTAGCTTTGATGCAACCAACGATAACGGTAATACATACGTTGTGTAAAATCTCCGAATTGAAGGGTGTTCGTGGAAGAGCTCCTGTTCGCTTCCCAGGATGGTACTTCGGCTCCAAGCATAGTTGTGTTTGTCGCAACGTAAGATTCAGTCGTTCTAAAACATCTATATCAGACGTATCTGATCCCCATGGATCTACGTGTGCAAAGGCCCTTCGATATTAAAGCCGTACAATTGGAATAAGATATATATATGTATATCAATGCGTACACAGATCAAGATATCAGGGACGGCAAACTTGTAGTGTGAGATTTGAATATAAAAAAACAACTACAAGGTATTCATCTGCTATAACTCACACGATATTTTAAGTAGTTCTTTGTCACTGCGTTATAATGACCATTCAAACCAGTGCATTGCCTGACGGCTTTGTTAAAAAAAATTGCAATGCAGATACCAACATAACAGACGGTAGTAAGTTGTCGCTACATTCAACAAATATACATATAGGCCATCGATGAAAATTTATATAGATGTCAGAGCGACATATGGGGTTTTTAACAAATTGAGACAAAAAAAAACGGTATAGAAAGAGAAAGAACATACGTAGCGATGAGCCCCATATATGAGAACAGAACCACGAAGTAGCAGAGGAATGATAGCCAAACACGATCTTTCCTCTCGGGCAAATAAGGGGTACTATATGCCAGCAGACCTAGCCAGCTGTAAAGAGTGACTACCAAAAAGTGATAGTAACTTAGCGGTGGTGGATGCTTCTGTGGGGAGATATAAATACACAAATGATATCGTATTGTATGAGTGAAATTACATCTTCAAAGCAATGCCCCCGATCAGCTAAGATATACTCCTTTCAGCCCAATTGTAAATCATGATCCGAGGACCAAACTTGAAGCTTCGATAAGATACGTATATCGAGTGAACAATACAGCTCAGCAGCTCTGATACAACTAGTATACAGTAGCTGACAGCTGACGGGGCACAAAGCAGACCTCGCAGTTCCTGAACCGAACAAATAACACGTCAAACTCACACACATATCTTCATTCGCAGATTTACGAGTATGATATTCCTATACAAGCATAGATGTAGACAAATCGTACCTGTAGCTCTTGTAATTTCGACGCGTTCGCTCGCATAGCAAAAATAAGTTCCTGTATCTCACGCGAATCTACCCCGTGGTTTATATCATCGGCCGCCTGTTCTCTGCGCGCCATTTCGAGTGTATCAAGCAACCAGGCCGATATCAAGTTTGTTTTTTTGCCTTTGAAATCCTATTAAAGCAGTGTTGATATATAGTATAATCGTATCATTTCCCGGTCCAAAGACACGCACATCCCGGTGGGATACACCAAACGACCTAATGAACAAGAGGTGAACGATACAGCGAAAACAGTCTGATTCCAATCTGTTCACTATTTGCATGTGAATTTTTGATATTTCATTCGAGCAATGAAATTGACCCAGGTCCTCAAGTAGAATATAAAAACGATGAAAATAATAACGACGAGATTTCGAGGGTACGCGATCGGAACATTGCGATTAAATTTACAGAGCACTTGGAACGAGGATGAACTAAAGATAGATTTGAACGCACATGATTTAATACGTAATACCTCCCGTGTAATGTTACGCACTGAATATCTTGGCCAACACGTAGGGAACAACGTCCAACAATACATTCCCAGTATGCATAACAACTCCCAAATTATCAGTGATTGAACTGTGTATGTGAGAAACCCTCACTTGCTGTCAATAGGAGATGCGTGATTCCCACGGCATGCCAATATGCGATGCAATGGAAGAAGCAAAACAGTCACTCGAGGCAACGATCTAATCGAAAGAGCAATACTACAGCACAATTCAAACTTTTTCAAAGTGAACTTACCCTAATGAGCTGACCTTCCTCGACCGTCAACATATTCTTGAAAATGAGATAATTGACGTTGTCGATTTTGCTGATCGAGTAAAAACATTGGTGCGCTAATGCATTGGCGTAGCGACACATTTGCGAAGCTCTTTCGACGGCATTTGGACCTCTAAAGGTTGCCACGCACACGGCAGTTATATTGAAGCAAATCCCACCCATACCAACCATCAGAAAAAGCTATTTAGGTATCGACATTACAGAAAAATATTACGGAATTCGATTAGTCCAATAAATCGGTTGATACATACTGGGCTTGACATTAGAAAAAGCAAAGAAGATTGTCACAAACAAATCCATATGATTAATTAAGGCATATTAAAACTATATATATATATATATATATATATATATATATATATATATATATATATATATATATATATATATATATATATATATATATATATATATATATATATATATATATATATATATATATATATATATATATATATATATATATATATATATATATATATATATATATATATATATATATATATATATACATATATACATACTATGTATATTTATATACATATATACATAAGCTCAATCATACCTGGTCGTGAAAGCGTTTGTAGACATCGTTGACAAAGAACACGGACGAGAACGATACCAAGCTACCGATGATAGCCAGAGTTGATGCGGGGATTGCGGGTGCATTCACTTTGAGTAGTATGTCTGTATATCTTAACACGACAAAGGATATGTCCACGAGCAGAAAGAACCAGAACCATCCGTCTTTTAGAACTTCTTCCCACAAAGTTCCTGTCGAGATTAATAATTTAAACGAATATATAAGATTTCTTTACAAATAATCTTTAGCATCATTATAGAAGCTCGTTGTACATTTTCATCTTGATATATAAATATGCTTACAGGTTTGATCTGTGTTGTCACTTCTGCTTGTTAGTAGAAACACTGACAGGAACAGCACACTGAAATCATACGCCATCAGATCGGACACAAACAGGCGAATAAAAGGTATGATGTGATGGTCATAGCATTTGACTGATGATAAGCTACCCAATATATTCTACTCCCATTGAAATCATTATATAAAATAAGCGGGGTGTTTTAATTTGAATACTTCGACAAACGCAGCAAAGATGTGTTGTACCTTTATAGCGCATCAACGCCTGCGCGGGACGTTTTGCATTATACCGTACAACCATAATAAAGAGGCACTGATCGTATTGGGTATGATTTTCTTTCTCTGATGTCTGCTGTCATGTGTGACAAGCTCCTACGAACACTTCGTGTTTTGATTGTAATATTGTAGAATGTGTTCACTTTTCAAACGTATTTTACAGTGCACAGTGTCCCACTGTAATGTGTGCAGTGTAGACTACACCGTGCCTTTGGGATCTCACTGGAAATGAGTCAAGACTGATAAAACGATGTACAACTGTTCAATGCAAAAATCCATAATCCAATAGTATTATCGGAATTTGTATTTATTGTCTGCTGGAGCAGTTAAAATCAGTGAAGAGTAAAGGCAATAGTGTCCTTCGGACAATAGCCCGATCACTCGAATGACGAATCTGAAATCTCGATTGACGATCAGGCTTTACATACTTACAATACATATTTTAACTTTATAGTTTATTTCTTCTCTGTAGTAGATAAGGAGAGAGAGAGCCCTTGTTTTGAAAAAAATCATTGATACCAGTAAAATATGTACAAACTATAAAAAACAAACAAAAATGTTTCAAGACACTTTCAAAGTTTCATAGGGTCATTGAAAAATTAAAAGAGTTTGAAAATTATTGACAATTTGACATTGGTATTTTTATATTTTTAACCTAAATATTTGTTGAGCAGTGAAGTTGTGAGTTGTCAGTTGTCGGTTGTGACTGCACACTGCACACTGCGCACTGCACAGTGCAGTAACTAGTGCACAGCCCTGAACTCCTGGGACACCGGAGTCTGAGTCTCTGGCCCTGGGACTCTGTCTCTGCCACTATGGACTCCTGGTCCGCATTGCTGTTTTTTTTGTCGCATGACCGTTCGCCTTCGGCATTCCACGATCAAACCACGCTCTCTATTTATGTATTATTTCCCGATCGTGACGGTCCAGCGCCCCTATCAATGATCAACATATGGGGAAACCAGCCCTTTGTATTGAATCAGCTCCATTCATCTCCCGCTACGTTGAAAATTCTCCTAGCCGGGCTGTAGCCACACCGTATTCCTCGTTGATCCATTCGTCCTATTGTCAAAATAATATGAACCTCCTAGAGGGTCTCTTTAATGTAAATAATCTTCGTTTGTTTCTAAACCTATTTTCGAGTTTCGTATTTATTTTTCTACAAGTCTTGAACGATCATCGGCTTGACTCGGCCACACAAGCCAAGATTCTGTGTAAAGGCCAGCTCGATGGTCGAAAAACAGGCTTATCAGATTACAAATATCACGTGATAGAATATGCACTTTTTCCAAAGCATTCACAAATATAGATAGCTAACACTCAAATATATGTGGTCATGTAAATAGTATCCGTGTTGTAATATATCATCGTATGAGAATATATTAAATACCGGGTACACAAATAACATGTATATAACGTATTTTATTTGCAGATTTATTGTCTTCAGAGCTTCAATAAATCAAATGGACACACTCATTTTATATCGTGCACAGCTAACTAGTGAAATATGCGATGAGCTGAATGCATATACGTGAATATTCGTAATAGTTTCAACATGATTAAACACCAACCATAGTGCAACCCGAAAGAAATAGCTGCCGGTAGAAAGCCTGTCTATTCGATAATGGTGACCCTGTGGTGAAACAATTGTATACCATATAAACTAAATGTCTAATTTAGAAGGCTATGTAAATGTGGATATGTATGAAACAAACCGCATGTGGTATGTAACACGCTCTTATTGATGCCTGATTAAAAGCAGTCAATTTACTCTGGCAAATATGGAGACTGTAATCGGATATAATACACGGCGTGCTTCTGCGCGCTATAGGCTACCAGAAGGTAATTTTTCAGTTAGAAGGGGTACCAATTTCTTGTTGGTAGGCATGCCGTCTTCTGTTCTCATCCACAATGCAGCCCCGTCCTCATTACACATACGGACTTACGCACGCTACTTGTAACTTTGGCAGTATTCATTGGAAGGTGACGGATTGTATAATATTTGTCCCGATGAAATAAAAAAAAGGCTGTGTTGCAGTGTTCAAAGCTTCTAAATTAAATACAAGAAGGCTATGCAGTGTGGGTCAAAAAACCAAAATAGTGTTTTTGTTAAAAAAAAACAATGTTTTTTTTCTTCTTAAAAATATGAGGAACACAGTTAACAGTCAAAACTGAAAACACAAGAGGCGAAAAACTAGTTACGAAAACATGACGACTACATATTTACACAAATGTAGCGTGGGGGAAAGAATACACGCGCCACGACGCCACGCACAGGATAACAGAGATATCAACGCTTCTACAACTCATTCATTTGATACGTCTTAAGTGAGCACAATGGGATCAGGAGATCTGAATTTGAAGAAATCTTGGCATCCCGTACGCCTCGATAATGTGGAGAGGGTTTGGAAGGCTGAGCAAAAGGACAAACACGAAAAGGAGCGCATCGCACAACTCATCAGAGAAAAGGATGAAGAACGACAGCGAGAGGAGCTCGCTAACCAGGCCATTAATGCAGGCCATGGCAAAGCACGTTCTCAAAGATTAGAATGGATGTATTCGGGAGCTTCGACGACAAATACAACGTCTAATGGGGTAAGTGTTGCACGCTGCAAGGGGAGTAGGTGATGCAACAACACCACGATTGCAAATACAAACACACACACACACACACACATATATATATATATATATATATATATATATATTTGTAAATATAGACATAGATGTAGTTCACACCCGTGCGTGCACCTACACACAGCAAACACGTGCGCAGACACACTCACACGCACATATGTATACAATCAGACTCTCTCACACGCTCGCACGCGTGTACGTGTGTTAAAACATACATATACACACAAAAACACACACGCATACATATACTCATGCACATGCATTTATACAAAAAAAAAAAAATTATATATATATATATATATATGTATATATGTTTTTTATATATATTATATATATATGTTTATACATGTATGTACAATATATATATATGTATATATATATATATATATATATATATATATATATATATATATATATATATATATATATATATATATATATATACATATACATACATTTTTATATATATGTTTTTACACGTATGTATGTATATATATATATATGTATGTGTTGAGTGTGTGTCTGTTTTAATATTTATGTGCAATTAAATACACACACACACACATATATATATATATATATACAATCAATAGATGATATATTTATATGTTATTTTATATATATATGTTGACATGCATATTGTTATGTATTATATATATATATATATATATATATATATATATATATATATATATATATATATATATATATATATATATATATATATATATATATATATATATATATATATATATATATATATATATATATATATGTATATGTATATTTATATATCTATATCAAATATGCACTTTTTCGTGAACAGTATATCACGAATTAGCCACGTATCTGGAATACGGAATTCTGTGTAGTTCCCCATATATTTACTCATATTCTACATCTTCACCATTGGGAAAAAGATGACTAGCACCATGTTTTAATATATTGTAGCATTCTGTCAATGAAGCAAATTGAAGTTATATCTGTGGGCCATGGGATCACGATATAGAGCTTGCATATTCTGTGTACGCTCTATTTCACACGGTTACACTCTTACATCACTCTTCTCAGGAGGAGTTTCTTTTAGGCAAACGAATTGAGAAGTTACCTGGCCAGGAAGAAGAGGCCGAGGCAGAGAAGCTTGCTCTCACCTCAGTTCCAGGAGTAGGTGCTCATACATCATCAAGTGGAACCACCACTGACCTGGCAGCAAAAATACGCGAAGATCCTATGTATCTTATCAAGAAACGACAGAAAGATCAGGTACGTTCTTCGAATCTAGGCTTCGTTATCAGTTGTGTGCGCAAAGTCTATCGTCATATTTACAGTTTTACTAAAGTGAGGTCTTTCTCTCTTGCCAGGTAATGGAGATTCGAAATAATCCGATGAAGATGAAGCAACTGCAAGAACTGATGGGGATAAATGCGAAGAAGAAGAACAAGAAAGATAAGAAAGAAAAAAAGAACAAGAAAGACAAACATTCGAAACGGGCAAAGCATTCACGGAAACATGGGCATTCTGATTCATCTGCTAGTTCTGATGAGGCTAACGACCACAATGGACATAAGGCTGGCGGCAAAACACGCGCAGAGGTCGAAAGGAGTGTGTCAGAGAATGGTCGCACAGAGAATAAGAGACGATCTATTGACGAACGTACGCGAAGTCGATCACCTGTAGGCATCAGAGATTATAATACCGCAACAGATGTAAAAAGGATTGGAGCTAGTAATAGTGACAGTAGGGGAACTCGTCGACGGGAGAGTCAGAGCGCAGAAAGAATCAGTAAGCGCTTGAGGGTAGTAAGTCGCTCAGAAAAAGACAGAGATGTAGTAAAGGATAGTGAGAGGGATCACAGAGACAAGCCGAGAAGCGTAGAGGCGCAAAGTTCAGATGGGCACAGAGGTCGTTCACCCGACCGTTTAAGAGAGAAGTCAGATAGACATAGAGACAGGTATGGGCATGGAAACGATGACAAAAGTGAAGACCCAGACAGATATAGTGATCGAAGTGGACGAGACAGCCATTGCCGAGGCACTGACAGGAGGCGAGACACAGAGAGACACACTTCAAGGTCTGCCAGAGATAGACACACGTCGGAACATCGGAGTGAACCGAGAAACGGGGTACGGCATAAGCGCAGAAGTCGTAGTCGCAGTCGTAGTCGTAGTCGCAGCCCTGCTAGGAAAGATTATAGAAAGAGTGAATCTAAACAGGGGGGGCGGAGTAGAAGTATGAGTCAGCGAGCACGTGTCGGGTCTGGTGATCACGACAGTAAAGCGAGCAATGCTTCTAAGGAAAGGGGCAGTACTAGGAACGAATCTGGCGGAGCTCAACAACGGAATGATAGGAAACGAGTGGCATTAGACCCCGAAGAAAAAGCGAGAAGATTAGCTGAGATGCAGGTAAGCATCAACAAGGGAGACTCCACAATTTGATTTAGTCTCTGTACATTCGTACTTTCAAATCCTTACTCGCACTTTAGAACTGAATTACTTTGTGTCCTACGAAATACTAATTTATTGCGGCCCGCATTGAGACGAATTATGCATGACTTCTCAGAATGTCCCTGTTGATTATTCTTCTGATGTGATGACATTGTGACACGAGTGTGAAGCGGCTTCTGATACGCATATGCAAGTGGCAGTGTATATTCGGCGCTTTGGGATTTCTCGGAAAAGTTTCTTCGCCAAGAATTCTTCCCCAAAAAGGTTTTAAAATCATACATAGTTCGTAGATTTTGATCCGGTCTGACCAATTAAATGTACTGTCCTCAGGACAATGTGGTTGCTGTGGAGACCGAGCGCATCACGCGCATCGCAGACGGCTATAGTGCGCAGAAAGAAGAAGAAGAGCGAGAGAAAAATTCCAGGATGAAAGACCACGAAGGCGATAAACGGGCAGGCTTCATTGAGAAAGTATGGACGTTGACAAAGTGATAGCGCAGTGAAATAGATAGCGAACTACTGTCATAGGCTGATGTTTGGTTTATTTTTGTGTGCATTTTCTCTTTTTACATCCCAACTCTACAATGACCGAGTATGTATCTAGACAATCTAAAGGATTTTATTATTATTCTGGCGCTATTGTAATTGTGTATAATTATGTAACCCTCATTAATAGATGGAGCGAGACGCTATCGCTGGTATTGGGTCCTTGGAAGACAGAATCAATAGAAATAGGGCATTCTCTCAGCGTACGGAAGCATCTCTATCAAAGAATTTTGCATCGAAGTAATGGGCTGAACGGACCCTTCAACGGTATAATCGAGGTTTACTTTATAATACATCGGGAATACATCGGTAACCTAAAGGCGTAGCTCTGAAGGATTATATTCAACCAAAATGCGCTTTGAATTTACCGATTCCCTCAACATCGGGAAAATGATCCCAGGTCGTGTATTAAAATATCTGCACAGAAGACAATTCGAAAGCATATTTTCGCTCGTGAACCTATCCAACTAGAGCGAACAATGTTACGGCTCCAAAAGTACAGGTGCCGAGTTATTACTGCAATCTAAACACAGCGAGGAGAGTGGAACCTACAGCCGCCCATATCTCTTAGTATGTCCACAAAGCCTCGAACAATCGATTTGACACAAACTGTGGGAAGCGCACTTACGCCAAGAACTTTCATGAATCGAAAGAGTGTATGTATATCAGAATAGTCCGAACATTCGATAGATCAAGGCAATACATAAATGGATTTCATGGTTATAAGGTCCCTCACACAAGATTTACTGCTACAGTCCAGACCTCAGTAAGCAGTCACCCCGCGCGCATGTACTCTAACAATTTAGTAACGATCAGCAAGAAGTTCTGTAGTGAGCTTCTATGCGGAATTCAGGATGAGGGCAACTCATATACGCCTAGCTCATATTTGTTTGTGTCGATGTCACGCAACTTGGTCTCATACTTCGCTGTCAAGTAAGGCTGATCGAATATTCCACTGTCGGCTCTTGCGGTCGTTTGCTGACTATGTCTGACCAAGTTCTACCAAGCCTCTAGCTATTCGTTGCAGCATAACACAGTGTCTGGCCAGTTTACATGTATATTTAAAGTGCAGTTCACAATCATCCGGAATAGTACGCACGCGCAGAACCAATAGGTATGCCGCGTCCTCGCCACCGTACTCCCATGCGACTAGGAACGATTCATTGGTTGTCAGTGCGCTTGACACACACTTGAGCATATGTTCTGATACCATAGTGCCATCAAGATTGAATTTTGGGAGCTGATTCGTGTGCCAGTTGGCAGTTTTTGCACTGACATCTCTGAGTGTTTGTTCGTGACATTGCTGCAAGCCATGCATCGAGCCAATACCATGCGGATTTTTAGGCTCATTGCAATTAATATCAGTCTGTGGTGAATGTGATAGTAGTCTGGGTGTGCAGCCGAGTAGAAATAATTGAGGAACAGCCAGAGAGACATCGATGTCCTCTGCGGTATCTCGGGTATACTCTTCTGTCGAATTTATATTGCTAACAAGAGTATCCCAGAAAAGTACGCTGGCCCACACATCAGCCAGAACAGATATGCTTGCATGCTTGTAAAGCATACGATACGGAGTCCTGAAGTCTATCGCCTCGTTGATAATCATACTCATAATCAGCTCGCTCAAGCCGTAAGAGACAGCCACTGAGAAAATAGACTGTACAAATCGCGGAGACGGATGTGATTGTACTAGTACCAGTGCACTCTTAACACCTGTGGTATTAACAACTCTGAGGAGCAGAGCTGACAATTCGTCATGGATGACTACAGTGTGTTGCCTTTTCTTGTAGTTATCCCCGGAATCGGAATCCTCTATCATCCGAATTATTCTACGTAGCGAATTGCGTTCTATCCTTTTCCAGGAGATGCTTGTAAGGGTTAACACTTGCTGCTTCAACAAAGTGCAAGTATTTTCCAGTGCGGCTGTGTCTGATATGGAGATGCAATATGATAGCTGCCTGTACATCTCCAGAAACAGATAGTATAGTGGGCATGTTGGCTATCGTCGGATATATGATGGAACGCTGGTTGTACTGGATACTTCTCAATCGAAACTAATTTTGCGTCAGTATTGTTTGCAGTTTATTGCGTGCTTATCTGCGCGGCATCCGTTATAGTCAGGGTCCTTGTTATATATCTGGTGCAAAGCTCGACGGTAGATGGAGCTTCTCTCACAAAACAGTACCGGGTCAAATCAGCACCAAATTAAACGTATACATGTCTATACACTTTGTATGTGACGGTATATGTTGCTATATCAAGTACTTCTATGCATAGAAAGTCTACATACTGTACATGTGACGGTATCCGATACTATACAAAGTAATAGCTACATGTGCATTATACAAAGGATGAAGTATTATAAAAACAGTACAATGCTTCATAGCCTCCTAAATAGTACAAGGCTATGAATGCTTACCATATACATGTATTTCTTTGCAATAGCCTTCTGAAAATTTAACATGCACTTAAAAAAAAAGCCAATATGCTCCTAATTTGGCAAAAATAAAAATGCGCGGGAGCTGTGATCCTTATCACTGTTTATTTCAAGAAATAGGTGACACCTATCAAAACAATCAAAAAGAAATATATATAAATAAATAAATACAAAAGCTGTGAATGTGAGGGACACTATCGCATTCAAACTATAGGTGAATTAGTTTGGCTCAATTTTGTATGGACTGCATGTATGTGTTACCAGAAAAGAGTGTTATCTTGGCAGCTGTAGAGACCGTAGGCCTTGTTGACGTATTCTTTAGTCAACACATCACGTCTCATACGTGCTGATTCCAATTGGTCTCCGGCTTCTCAGACGAATAATAGAGCTGCAAACAGCTAGGATGCGCTTCTACACGCGAATTATCGGTTTGGTA
>LUCW03000864.1:15000-33488 GCA_001586965.3 Sphaeroforma sirkka | reverse complement strand
ATCGTATTTCGGCTTCACATTGAGGAATCTACCACATTATCTAAATCAACTGGGTGATTTTGGTCAGTCATCTTGTGTCTACTGAGGTGAGTTTAATTAGCAATCGCAATGTAGCAGACTTCGATTGAGATTGTTGATAATGCGAAGTGTATTTTCATAAATAGTTGACATTGCCTTTCTGTCGCTACCAACCATAGCTCTTTATCACATCCAGTTTGTAAATACCTCTTATGAATGTACGAAAAATATGTACTGGCCGCTATGTAAAAGCGAAAAATCAATGGTAAATACAGATGTCTAATTTAGTAATAATTAAAACCCTAAAAGCCTCCTAAATAGAACAGTTATGTTATATGTATGACAGAACTCAAAGTCAGGACTGAAGTCAGAACTCAGAACTGTCTGAAGCAGGCTCAGGATCTCAAAATGCGCGTATTATAGTTGGAAAATTTCCTGAACCACTACAGCGACTATGAGAGCCATACCATATGTTAATACATTGCAATATACATACTTGTCATTTTTTGAAATAAATAATATTATCCCTATCGAATGTTCCATATATTCGCTTGCTGACCTACTAAGTAGAGTACCCACCTCTGTGGTACGGATCGGGTCTGCGCCGTGTAGTGCCGCGGAATGGGTTAGTGCAGAGTACGAAATACCGAGAAGGACCAGGTTATCCGTCATAATCCGGTCGAGGAGCGAGGATAGGGGTAAGCCAATGCCGCACCAGACCACGGATGAATTCGGTATGTGTTGGCTGGCCTGGATCGGAAGTATCATAGGCGGAACCAACAAGAACAATGGTTTGGTTTGAACCGAAATTTGGAAGTAGTACTTCAACAGCGTGATTAGCCGGGGTATGGGGAACATCTGTTGATGTGTCAGGGACGGGTGAGGATACGGTGGTTCTTCAACATGCTGGAGAAAAGATCCAAGGTGTTCGTGGAGGGTCCAGATACCGTGGAAGTCGTGGCACTCCTGTAATTGCTGAAGAAGGTCAGGGCCAATGGGCGGCAGTTTTGGACCTACCATGTCCACGACCGTCACAGGTCCCCCTGGCAACCACGGGACAACAAGTACGAACGGGACACGAGACAACACCATTCGTGCCGCGATACCCGCTACGCTACAGGCCGACGTCAGTCGCAAGAGTCAACACGTATCAATGTCCCATCACTCGGACAAGCTATGCGTCATCTGTCACACCTGTGAGCAGACCGTGCATTACTCTCAACCTGTCCCAATAAGTTCACCTTAGCGACAGCGACCATCACAAAACCTGCTGAGAACATTATGTCACTAATCACGAGTGGGAATATCCTACAATAACATTGACGAGAGATAAGGACAGTGACTGTACATGTCAAGCCCCTTTCAACACTACCACATCCTAGGATAACCGACGCTGTCTTCACCACAGTCTACAAATTATATGATAACGACGACGAAGATGACTACACAGCAATGACCCCGACATGCGTCATGAACACGAATCACCACCTATTATAACTGAACATGTGTACAAACATTTAGCCAGGTAGACAACAAAAGACATCACAAAATGAATGGGTCCGGTGGTACAAGCAGTTTGCGAGCAGGACAATCTTCTAGTCTATGTTGACATCAGTTCTGAGCCGACCATGCTACTCATATCACTTGTAGAGATATTTAACTTCAGGTTCTACTAGTTTTGCCAGTTTATTTATAAGGTTTTGAAAGAGATGGTCAGACTACCCTGAACCAATAGATAAAGCTACTCTACTGTTGAATGTGCGGGCATCAAGATGGTGGAGCACAGTTATGAGCACTATAGTACAATCAGCGCCTGACCTCGCCGCATTGTATCATCAGCTACTACTCCGTCTCGACTCCGGGGCTGTATACATAACATTCACTACGGCTGATGGGCGATTTCGTTCACCGCGCTCCCTCATGGAGGAAGTCGAGAATAGGTGCTGTGACTTGCAATATTGCATGGACACAATCTTTTGACTCATCAAGGTCTTTAAGTACTTTCTAGGTGATAACAAATTAACAACATTTCATACGGCAACCCAGAAAATCCCGGAAGCGCTGAACGACCACTGAAGAAACCCTAAACCCTAAAAGTCCACATCAGTTTTATGAAGAAAAAAAACACCCGCAACTACCAGTGAGCAGTGCCAGTGAATTACGCCTGGCTAATCACGCTGTTGAAGTACCACTTCCAAATTTCGGTTCAAACCAAATCATCGCGCTTGTTGGTTCCGCCTATGATACTTCCGATACAGGCCAGCCAACACATACCGAATTTATTCGTGGTCTGGTGCGGCATTGGCTTATCCCCATCCTCGCTCCTCGACCGGATTATGACGGATAACCGGGTCTTTCTCGGTATTTAACACTCTGCACTAACCCATTCTGCGGCACTACACGGCGCAGACCCGATCCGTACCACAAAGGTGAGTACTCTATTTAGTAGGTCAGCAAGCGAATATATAGAACATTCGATAGTATCCGTGTTTTGTCAACACCGGCTCGAGTTTACTCAGCGTATATCTTCCATTGTCGACTCATTTGACCCAAGCTTCAAACGGGAACTTACTATCCACTTCTTCCCATCAATCTTTCCTGAACCACTACAGCAACTACGAGAGCCACACCATATGTTCATACACTGTAACATAAGTACTTGTCATTTTTGGAACAAATAATATTATCCCTATTATCTCCTTAGGGCTCAAGAACACTCGCAACACCTCATTTGTTTGACAGAAAAGAACATTCGCAACATCTCTGCTATTTGACAGACCAGCGCCAAATAACAGGCGGGAGCTTATGAGCAAAATATATACCTGGGTACGATATCCAAGCGGCGGTACTATCCGACTTAACACGCAAAGGTGATGTGTTCAAGTGGGAGACCACCCTCGGGACCGCCCATACTTACCTCTTCTCAGCTGTGGCTCTGCGAATCCGCATCTGCCACCCACTACCCCACCAGCAATTGGAAGGTTCACCGGACGCAAGCAATTTGTGTATTGGAGCCGGCGTGTTTGTCCAAATGCCACCCTCGGGTACTCCTGAATGAGAAGCGGAACAAACGGTGATACATGAGTGCAATGAGTACCGTGCTAATTTTATCCCACCCCCTGTCCCAAACTACCCCCAAGTACCGCGCCTTGCGCTAATACCAGTAGAGGCAAATGAGGGTTTTGCCCCTCGTTGCAGCAACGCCGTAGTTAAAGGCGAGCCGGTACCGCTATCAGCCTTCGCTGAATTTCTCTGAGTAGCGTGTTGATGAAGTACACTAGGCGGATATTTAGGACCGGACCTGATGACCGGACCTGTGAGAGAAATTTAGGACCAGACCAGAGAACCGGACCTAGAGATTATTTTAGGATTGGGTCAGAGGACTGGACCTATCAGTGGAATAGAAAATTTAACGAGATAGAAGTGATGACTCATCCGAAAACACAGAGACGGGTATTTCCACATTACCCTATGGTAGAGAAAGTCTTGTTCCACATAGGATCTCACATCTGTCATTCTCGTACGATGTTGCGGTACCGGTCAATTCTTATTAAATTGATGATAGTGCAACCAGATATGGCTAACGATTGTGACTTTGAGAGCGAATATCAACATAGGGCTTCAACCGAACTACATCTCATATAGATAATGTTATGTATTTCTTGGATAGATTATTATATGTAAACATGCACATCAGGCTTCATATTTGTTGTAGAGGTTCTGGACAAGTTGAAGGGAAGTTGAGATTGTCGAACTGCCGCGAGAAGTTCGAGGCAAGCGATGCAACGATGGAAGAGTAACGGTGCATTAATTCACGACGATAGATACAGAACATCTCTACCATTGTGTGGGACTTAAAACTTGTGTGCCGTTGTGTGGTATAAAGCTGGCCTACACTCGTAGTGGTAATATGTGCTATGTTAGTCAGAGTATTTTTGAAGGTGATATCAAGAAGGGTGAAGTTGACTTCCGCAATTCTGTTTCGAAGCGAAGTTGGAGACTGTCCGATACTATACCACACAACTGATATATTTGGAATATGTTGGTGCTGTTGATCGAGTCTCAGGCAGCCACGAAGGTCTTATAGAGAAAAAAATTAACACCGGGCGAGCAGTATATGACGATAGTTGGTTCGCAAATTATAGGACGACAAAGGCTGTGCGAGAAATGTGAATGCATTTCACAGGTGTTATACAAATTGCTACCAAGATGTTCACATATGCTGTTTGGGGGAGGAAGAAGTTACCAGAAGAAAGCGCTTAGAACCAGAAGAAAGCGCTTGGAAATCAATGAGGATCTTAAACCATTTAGCTATAAACCTTCGGCTACCGTGTGGGCTGATAGAATCGGAAAAAAAATATCAGCACACACGGCACAACACGTAAAAGGAAAACTATTTCGGGTAAACGTATGCAAAAAAAAATACCAAGCACGAATCAATTGGTTCACAAGAGGTGAAGTGTAGAAATACGGCCTCCGGTCAGTCTAAAATATCAAGATCAATTGAGATAATACATTGGTTTTTATTTGTATTTTAAATAATTTAGTACAAGCTCTATTTCCAATATTTCCAAAGTGTTCTAAATTCACTTTGATGGCTCCAATAGCCTGAGTATTTGGTATGACTCATCTACTTGGACCTATTTGAGACATTAGTAGATGTAGGATATTATAAACTAAATTTTATAATCTCCGAACTACTACTTATAGATTTTGGTCCTCCCGCCAATCTCCAAAATCCAATAAGTCTTTTTCTTTTTTTAACTTTTCTTCAGATGGAACTTTATTTATATCAGCTAATGCATTAACGTGACTTACGTTATTATGTCTATTTACAAATTAGGCAAGTGGTCATGAACACTTAGTACTTCTAGTGAAAATTATTCAATAAAGAACAGCTAGAGGTACGCCCTGTGTGATCGAGGATATTTAGGCTCTTAACAAGAGGCAGTCCCGATCATTCTTACACAAGCTACCACTGCTAAATCCTAACTGACTAAATTGTATTTTAGTTTAATATAGTTTGAAACTTAGTAATTTCCATCGAAGTTTACAGAAGTGCAAACTGCCGCAATTGGTTGAGTAGTACTTTACATTCAAAGACATAGTAGATCGACACAATAATCAGAGGCAAGATGCCTTGAAATTATAATAAAAGAATTGAAGTTAAAACTCGGGAGAAGCGGGTTGGGACCAGTCTCTGGTCGATGTGTGTCGTGGATGCATGTATACTTTTCAAGGGTACGAGAGCCGAGGCAGACAAAAGAGTTGTCAAACAACGCACGTTCTACCAGATGTTATCAAAGAATTAGTGAATAACACATATGAGCAGCGAGCAACACGTGCGGTCGCAAACAGCAATGACAAGACATGTGTCTACTACGATCGGCATAGGTACATACGCCCACGCCTATTAAGATACTCAAGTACGAAAAGAGTAAACACAAGTTTGAGGAAGCTGTGAAGGGACTGAGAGTCGCGCGAAGGTACTGCAGTTTCAGCGGTTGTTCACGTAATTGGAATCGAACAGGTTCTGAAGGCAGCAAGTGCGAAGTGGAAATACACAGACCGTGCTTCTTCGGTCACGTGCGCGAAAAACACCCACGTGACAAGGATTAAGATGGCTATATATAAGCTTTGTCAGGTATTGTCAATAAAAATGAGGAAATATTTCTTTTAAAATGTTTAGTATTCCACCGGTTCTTACTATTTAAATTTTTAAGCGATTCAATGTGTTCAATTACGCCATACTTTTTTCTATAGGATTATTTTTTATTTGTGCTGAGCTGCACATTTCGCCCTTAAGAGCTATATGTGCAGTCTATTCGGACGGGAAGAAGGGTTGTGTAGACACTAAAGAGAATGAAAAGTCATGAGAGAAAATTTCCGAATGTTCAATTGAGAAGGCTATGTTTAATTCCAGAGGGCCCAGAATCCGTTTTTTATTATCTTATTAGGAAGAGGGTCATGAATTCGTTGAAACCAAGAAGGGATTTATTAAGCGCCACTTTCGTGTCAGCCAACCGAAAGTCTGTAGGTCTTCTCCGGGGCTGTGAAACCTCAACCCGCGTGTCGCAATAACAAAGCATAGTTAAACTTGGAATTACTACGAACACCTCCAACTTTATTGTGCATCCATATAATTGCACAGAATCGCCTAGTGCGTCGTTTTGAATTAATAGGCTACTTTTTTATACTTCGAAGTCAAGCCTGTTACCCTTCGACGCTGGGCCAAGGCCGGTCGATTTAAGCATTTACGCAACGGCACTCAAAATTTTCGTTCTGAATTGACAACATCGAAAAGCAACGAGATGATTTCGAACGTCAGCTTTCGTCACTTTGAAAAGCTTCTCGAAGCCACCCGTGTTGTCATCTCTAGAATCGGTTCCTCGTTCTCTTTCAAAAAGAGAGGTTTCCTAGTTATCTGTTTCCCTTGCGGCAGGGTTGACACAAGAAGCTGAAGAACTGCTGGTACCGCGAAGATGTATTCTATACGTGTGATATCAAAGAAACGTATCACCAACAACACCTCGATATCGGTCCAGCTCTCGGCAGGTACCGTCGGACAACTGGAACTCAGCATGACGTTCCTCGGTTGTGGATCAAGCCTCGACTATCGCATCGCGACTACTTTGGGGTCTTCTTTACTGTATCTAGTGGAATCCGCCACATCATGCCTGAAATTTTCTTAGCGGAAGCACATAAACAAGCGCGCACTGGTATGCAGCTCATAGAAGAAGATTTTGTATCTGAACCGTCTGGAGCCATTTTGTACAGCGTTTACCGAATTGATACGGATGGGTTCAAAGCCTACAAATGTAATCGATCGACAAGCGGCACTGAAGAATTACACTTTCTATTGTCAAAAGTTGGGACCAAGCTAGTAGCATACATGTGTGTGCAAGCGCTAAAGTTCACTATATCGGCCCCCTTTTCTCTCCCTTTACTCCATATACTCCATTCCTTTCCCCTTTCCTTCCATTTTTCGCCTCCCTTTTCATCCCCTCCCCCTCCTCCCTCCCCCCTCCAAAAGAAAAGCCACATTTTTTTTTAAGAAACCCCTCCCCCCCCCCAAAAAAAAAATCCAAGCTGTTATGTTTCGATAAGGATACAGAGAATATAACATTTTAACACACGCGCTCACATTTTGTCAAAATAGACAATACAGCTTTTTGGCTGCTCACGATAGCACCATGAACAGCTCATAGCAGATAAATTCGATCTCTGGTTATCCAGAAGCTGCTGATATAATTATAGATTCACATGATGTAGGGGTTGATTAGAAATATTGTTCTTATGCTGTGGTCACACACTTTTGAAAAAGAAAGCAACATCCCTGTTGCAAGCGTTGTAGAGGCTTCAACAATATATCCATGAATATAGAAAATTTATGACCGATATTTATACCTGTGCATTGAAAGACTGTTGTTGAACCAAAAGTACACATGTAGGCCCTAATAGATGAGGCAACTAGAAAGTTTAACCACGCATCACTGAAGATCCGATCAAAACATCAAGCCAGGCTGGAGAAAAAAACCCAATAAAATCCGATATAGAAATACAAGTAAGCGCTGAACCAGAGAAGGCCGATATAGAAACAAAAATAAGAGACGACGAACAAGATGCACAACGTTATCTTGAGGAAATGCTTTATTCAGTACTTGGTGAAGCATCTAAACCCGCTGACTATATCATATCTTACGCGTCAATGGTATCAGAAAACACAATACTAGAAACTCGCTTTGTAGGTCACATTCGTATGATAATACAAAAATTAGTACGTATCGTCTCTCGATTCAATAATATCATAACAGGCTCCGGAGAGCATTATCTCAAAATAGAGAGATTCTACTACGTATTTTTGATACTACATATGTTATATACAACTTGAGTTATTTATGATATTTATATTTATTGAATATATCGGGAGGCAGCCAAATAACGGTATTGAATAAAATTGGAGCGCGAAGCGCGCCATGCGGCTGTCTATTTCTCGGTACAAACAGTGAGTGGCATCAATGATATCCAAAAACAATGCAATCCTTTCTACGCACACAAGTAAGATCACTCTGTTTGATAGTGAACCTCATCAACTTCGCACATACACTAACAATGGCAGGTACGACCAAGAAAGCTCGTAAGTAGAGGTGCTGGAAGACCAAGCCAGGCACGGAAGTAGCCCGTGCGTCACATGCGAGGGGCAGAAAATCTATTTGACGTTGGTATCTCAACTGTTGGCGGTGTTGCCGCAAATGAAGCGACAAGCATAAACACAGCAAAAATCGCAAAAAAAAATATTACAGTTGTGACAAAATCCATACCGAATTTGACAACAGTGTCATAAACACCGGCACCATCATCTACAGTTACCAGTATAACAGCATCTTCAGATGCAATAACAGCATTGAGAAAGATCTCTGTTGGGAGGACATCGAGAATGTCACAGTCACAATCTGTGACACATCACACATACAATCGACCAGCGTAGTGGTGCAGATGCAAAACTGAAAACTTCGACTACCTCGTTTGCGGCATTATACGATTATTTACAAACGGACGTGGGGGTGTATCCTTCACAGCTGCTGAGAAATACATCAGCGACACCGGCATCAATGAGGCACAAATCAAAGTGCGCAAAAGTCTAGAGGGCGAAAACTCATAATTGCATTTCTATCTCATTCAATGTGGGTGCGTGCACCAGACCCCTCCCTTGTACTACGGTCCAAAAAATATTAGGAACTAGTGCCAGGTCCATATAACATTCCTGATATATTATGCCTTGCTCGCGTGTATTATGATGTACTGACGTACATTTTTGGCAAAGGAGTTACAGCAGAGCTATTACGAACATGGCATTGTGAATAATCTACGCGAAACGGTCAGGGCGCGCTATCTAAAAATTTTATCGGAGTCAATGATGGCATGATTGTCTTAACTAGTAATAAAGCAGGACAATATTGATAGTATCTCTTTGGTAGTCCCTAATTAGGCTGCGAAAGCAAAACAATTTTGTCTCTTTGCGGATGAGGATGATTTGAGAAGAAACATTTTCGGTAATTGAAGGCTCGAAGATTGGCTGCACAATCTTGCCCACTTACTATGATCTCCAAATGCAACAAATATTTGGTACCATCATCAAGATGTATCATAGCTTTAAATTGTCTAAGCGCATTCATGTCCATAAAAAATGCAGAGTATTCATATCTTTACTCATCATGGTTAAGGAATATGAACACATAATGCAAATAATTTTCTGCACAAACATGGCACAAACAGAAGTGAAACCGTCTTTGGGCGATCTAGCAAGTCGTTGCAGACGCAAAGATGTACAACAATGGTGTTAGAGTGCAATGTAGAAAGTGCAAATGTATATATATATATTTCTGACCTCACCTTTGGTTTTATACCTAAGGTGTTTGTCTGGGCTGGCCAGGGTAAAAACTCATATGGTCAGTTTGAGAAACCTTATGCGGAACACTTTAACACTTCGATGCTTTTCTATTTCCACTTCTCTACAACCAAAGCTCACGCTGATCACATGATGCCTTCCCGCATAGGTTGTGACTCACATAGAACCGCGGCTATTATTAGAATGTTGCGGTTGACAGGCTTACTCTCGGGAATCGGTTGAGAAACCTAATCTACTCTCGGAAGTCGGTTAAGTAGTAACTCAACTTTTGAGAGTAATTGAGCAACTTGATTAGCTCTCGGGAGTGAGCTGACTTTAATGACTGGCTCAATTTACTCTCGGGAATCGGTTGAGAAACCTAATCTACTCTCGGAAGTCGGTTAAGTAGTAACTCAACTTTTGAGAGTAATTGAGCAACTTGATTAGCTCTCGGGAGTGAGCTAACTTTAATGACTGGCTTAATTTAATCTCGGGAATCGGTTGAGAAACCTAATCTACTCTCGGAAGTCGGTTAAGTAATAACTCAACTTTTGAGAGTAATTGAGCAACTTGATTAGCTCTCGGGAGTGAGCTAACTTTGATGACTTCCATAAATCAAAGATGGTTTCCTGCTGTAAAATCTGGCCTGAGACCTGTAATCTCTCAAATGGATTGTCTATTCTGACAACGAAAAGGATCAAACTTTTCTTCAACGCGTTGCCAAGGGATTGTTGGGCAATGAAGTACCTTCTATGGGTACAGAGATCAGTGATAGTGGTCTGATACATGTGCATTGCCCCCTCTGTACACAATTCTGTTAGCATCGTGCAGTGATAAATTGCAATACGGCCTCTCACTGCACTTAGAGATCCGATGGTAAATTGGGTATCGTTCAAAATGTAGACACCATCCTCGGGCTAACCGCTTGTGTTTATTTGTTCCTCCGACAACGATCCCTTACTCGCTGTGCACTACCACAATGTCGATAAAGAGACACACAAAGCTAGCGGGGCTAAAGCAAAGATACTTTAGCTTCTGATACTCAGACATATCGAGCAGCAAATCCAAATGAGGATATGAAGACTCCAGATCACTTTACAGTGTACGATGCTGTAAAAGCATGAACTGACATGGTCAGTCTGAAAGGTGGAAAGGGACTAGTTTTGAAAGTGAAAAATTGTCCTCGAGTATTAAAATTCAGATCTTTGTTTTAAAAATACATGAGCAATTAGTTAAAGTGACAGGTCTCACTGATTTTTCATATTTGTATCGAGTGTACAGGCTATTATACAAAAGGGGGGGGTTTTTTTTGTACGCCTTGAATCGGGTTCTAATTGTGAAAATATTGAAAAATCCGGCCGTTGATAAGGTTGCTAAGGCACATTCAAAAGATGCTACAAACATGTTTACAAACATGCTTCGAAAATGTAGCAACGATACGATACGAGTAGCATATAAAGCAAGGTTCGGACTTAGAACTATGGTTGCGCATCTATCTACGAAAAGAAGTGCACGGAACGCAAACTGCAATGGGTTCAACGGCAGCTACATCAATAAAAACTTCTGCATCAGGCGCTACATGAACACTATCTGCATTATTGATACATGCAGGAGCAGTCAGAGCTGATGGACCAGTGCTCCAAAGTGACGGTTCATTCACTTACATTAAATGGATACATTCCTACCAGGTACTCACTATCATGACAAACCTTGCTACTCAACAAACAGGGTTATCATACTACGTTGATCACATATATGTTACAAATGCATTACGTAGTAAAGTCTGCAAAGAATATTGTGCTATACAGTGCAGCAAAAGCACTTAAAGATATACCTCAAGCCGATTACAAGAATCTTTGTGTGTATGACGCCAATATGTGCGATGGAAATCTCTATCACTGTATGGCTTGGGCTACGGGCGGTAACAATTATATTACACACTTCAGATGCAACAATTGCCTAACGATACTGACATTTATATCAACTATTTGATCGTCAGTACGCGATACACTGGAATTTTAAGCTTGCAATTTTTTTTTGCGGATTGAGAATCTGCACATTTGGCTACTAATACTGAAACTCCTACCTGTCTTAAAAGGTGTCAGAAGTGGCGGATGACGCCGATGAGAAATAGTTCTGGAGAGAGTTAAATGAAGAGCATCCACCTTTACAGAAAGTAATTAGAAGTGTGGGGTGTGCTATGGAGTTTGCTGAGTTGGTGTCTATATTTTCTGTTCTTACTACAATTGACAAGGAACTACTTAGATTCCAACAGCATACAAGAAGGGGTGGATGGCAAGACTATCTTATGGACAAAGTTGGGAATGCATTGGACACTGACACCCTGTTCGTAAAAGATCATAAAACAGAAAACGATATTTTAGTTGAAAATGAAGGACATGGTTAAGTATTGTGGAAAGAATGATCACAGTTGTATTTAGTAGGCTATTCAATGGAGGGACGTATCTGGAGGACTCTTACATACTAAATACTTATATATGGTTATGGATGACCATAATCAAAATACAGAAAGAATGTCATCATCATTACAGGGATTTGTACTATACATCAAAGTCAAATTTATAAATAGAAAACCCTTATCATCTTCAGCAATAACGCAACTTCATGACTGTGATGAAAATCAACAAGTAACTATAATAGATGCAATCTAATTTGCGGATTGTAAAGTGGATTTTTATGGAAGCGCAGCGAGGTATGTTTTGTTGTATATTGTTCCACTTAGGCTCGTGGAATACATACTCGAAACAATATGATTTAGACATCAACCTTCACACCTCACACATACAGAAAAGTTTTCATTAGACGCTTTTCAATCGTAGTGAGACATCCTAAAATTGGATCATTTCGATGCAAAGTATCACCTTTCAGATATTTGGGACGAAGTCAAGAAAGCCAGAACAATAATCCAGCTTTGACATTTTCTCCCTTGCAACGAGGACAAAACAAGCCAACCAGTAGCGAGGTGTGTGCCATTTTCAAGAGTTTGCTACTACACATGTGTATATTGCTGTTAACTACACGTGTTTTAACAAAAAACATTTCGCTACTTATACCAGGAAAATCTGATGCAGCAGAAAGCTTTAATACGGCGCGCAGGTGATTCATGACGTCATCTTCGACGAAGACTTACGGACGTTAAATAGACAATATATGATTGTACCGCTCGTCGTACCATATACAGGAAAATCCGGTAGTACTTAATCAAATGAAGCCATTCGACATGCTGTACACAAATGCAGCAATTACAGAAGTTCAGCCACAAACGGATAGCGGCACTAAACGCAAGTCTAAAACTGATGAAGCCATAAAGAAAGCAAGCGAATGTGTTCATAGATACCGTCATACTAATTGTCAGTGGTACCAGTGTAGTACAGAACACACAAGCGAAGCGTTTGGCACGACCAGTAGCGGATCAGCAGGCAGCTAGTGTTTCAAACAGTCAACTGTCTATATCATATGTGCCCGTGCTAATGATACCTCGAAACAAGGTTGGCGATGGGATTAGAGAAAGTCTTCATAAACACTATATTAAAATGTGTTCGCGTGGGGTCAATGACCCTACCAATTTGAGTGAGCAACAAGAAGAGCTATACAAAGTAGGGTACATACAAGGTATTGAGAGTATGAATAAGGTCTCTGCAGAGGTGGCGTCAGTTACTCCACGACCTCCTGATTTTCCTCCGACACGTATCCTAAGTCAGAATTAAACGTGTATCCGTCCTCCTATGAAGGCACAATACAATGTTACATCTGGTCCCTCCGGCAGGTACGTCTCACTGCGAATACCCTCGTCTACACCTGGGGGTGCTAAGGGACTCGGATCATCCGCCTACATTCAACACAACACGTGAGTGATGGTGGGCCACCCGAGGCTTCAGTGGCGGTGAAGGGCAAGTACAACCCGCTTCTACCTGCGGGTAGCATCTGAAGTATCCCAGTAGTTATGTCCTCTCTGTGTGAAACTGAGACTCGCATAGGAACTGTTGTACGCACCTGCAGTCTGCCGACTGAGATGGCCCCACCGTACCATGTGAGCTGTGTACGTGAACCTTGGGTATCTCGCTGACAGCCAACATGTGCTCGCCTGAGTACTTTCCTACGAAGCTTAGTTCCGCTCCTAGATCATCGCTTGGACGAGCGTTGCATTCCCACCGACGTCATATACCCGAGAATCCATGTCAAATACAGTTGCCCACCGCAAAGTTAACTGCGTCGCATAACCTATTTCAAAATTTATTGAGCGGAACAAATCCTCTGCGATCAACCATGTTTGTTTGCTCGTGGGAGAAGATCCCTCCACTGTCTCCACATCAATGTCCAATTACAGCTGATGTTCAGGAGTGTTGGTTTCCATCCCACAAATACCAGTAACCGGTGCCTCGTAATACATAGTGTATTGTGAATTACGTTTATTAACTGTAATAGCTGAAATAAAATCAATGTTGGAATTGCACCCTTATACACAAGCGCTCCACAATCTTGCAAAACTTGGTCCTCTTGGTAGTTGCCGACGCTGCCATGTCCGTGCGGGATACCCAGTGAACTGTGCATTCTTCTTCTTGTCATCACGTCTGTGATTTTTTGCTGGCTTTCGTTTACCATCACCTTACTCAGACTGATTCTTCCACTCCTCGTTAAGAGAGGTGAGCGCGAGCAGTATCATATGCCATGATCACGTGCGCAGTTTCCATTTCTATCAGCGCGGGACCCATATCTTTGCATGGGTGGTCAAATATACGCGTACATAGGAAGAGCGACGCGCCTTATAAACGTAAATATTCTATTTTGGTCGGGGTTCATGAGCTTGATTTATTCAAATCTCAGCGTGCGGCCCATAACTTCGCGTGGGTGGCCAAATATACGCGTGCATAGGGAAGCGTCGCACCTATATATAGAAGTTGTATCGCACGTGTGGCGCTTTATTCCGCGTAGATAGGCCGTTATTTAGCGCGTGCAGGCGGGTGCACGATTTCCTGGTTGGAGTATTTGAGCGTTGGTTGATAAAGTCTCAGCGTCCCGCCTATTATTGCGCGTGTAGGGCAAATCATGTTTGTGTATTCCGCTATTTCGCGCGTGTGGCGCAAATTTTGCGTTTGTAGGCCGCTTTTGAGTGCGTCTAGGCAAGTGCACGAATATCCAATCGGGATATCTGAGCCTTGGTGAAAGTATCTCAACGTACGGCCGAGTATTTCGCTGGCGTGGCGGAATATTCTGCGTGAACTGCTACTTATCACTTTACATGTACAGTGGAACACAATGCCGTACAACTGTATGTTTCACACATGACCATAACCGCCCTAGGAGCCCATGTTAACTTAAAGTAGTCCGAAAGTCCTTGCCTAATTTGCGATCCATCTCAATTGAGTGCATCTAAATGTACAAAAACAACTATAAACACATTTTAGATGTGTATTGATTCAAAGCCTCTGGATCATAATGTTGTGCAGCTGTTTGTTTTGCATATATGTGAACAATTGAGGAAATACAGTTATGAATTCATAGATATGTTGATAAATATTTCTGAATGTTTGTTCATAAGCCTTGGTTCACAAAGTCGTGCAGCTGCTTCCCCGCAGCCTGGCCTAACAGTGTCTGCACCTCCTTCAAATTCATCTGCGACAGTTCGTATACGCTCGCAACGTTGTCCATGACGTATTTACTGTGTGTACGGAAGTATGCATAAGGAAAATAGAGATAAGATACAGGACAAAGCGGTATAAATCGGGACGAGTGAGGTAGGAGAGTATAGTTGGATCCTGCTTCTAGCAGACGCGCCAACAAAGCGATAGTTGCATGTTCTTAGGTGACAAGTGATATATACAACACTTTGATGCTGGTCATGCCAGTTCAAGATAAAAACAATGCTGCTATGTGCGTGCAGATTAGCAGCAACCGAGAAAATAAAGTGGCCTTGCGAGAATGAATCGCTAGAGCGTGAGATAGTGTATGTGGTCGATATAGCCAATCTGTTAGTGGTGAGATTCGAGGTATACACACACGTTGAGAATGGGTAGCTGTCCACCGTCAATAGACAATAGAGAGACGCCATCCCAAATCTGTACCGCATGAAACCCAGTTTGATCCGTACTATAACTGTAAAACGACATATCTAAAACCCGTAGATGGAATGATTCCCTGCCATTAACGTACCTTCTTATTCAGTATCCACTAGAAAAATTGAGTTGCAGGTGCCTTATAAGCAACAGATAGAGGTATACATATACTACCTAAGCGTTCGAAACGTACGGCAGCTGCCATATTCAACCCCTTACCATCCCAGAAACAACAGCATACCCACATCCAACCAACCAATCATACAACTTACACATTGCGCGACGTTATACCAGGCATCTTCAACAGCAGTTGCTTGGCCTGTTGATTATAGTAGCCCGTATTCGTAGTACCACCGCTACCATTGTACCCCGTGTTACTACTGTTGTAGGCCGTGGTTCCATTGTTAAAGCCCGGCGCGGTTGCAGCAGTGTGTGTGGTGTTGATTTCGTCTTCGATGGCACTGCGCTTAGCCATACACGTGGCTGGGTCGGGCTGTGCGTGCCCGGTTTTCAAACTGGAACCAAATCGGTGTGTATAGCGAACATGATTGAGAGAGATGGCAACCCAGAGGGGGTGATATATACACATGTGTACTGACAAGTATCGGTTATGTGTAGATAAGTGTGTTATGCGATACGAGCGTGTCGCGTTGGCTTTGTCTTCGGTGGCAATACGTTTGACTACACACGCAACAGGGTCGGGCAGTGACTGTCTGTTTCCCTAAGCTGCGCACACGTGGGTGGAAGTATACTGATACGAAAGATGCACGCAAATACACAAACAACACTCCCCTTGAAAGTGTAGACGCACGCACGAGTACACGGAGACACCATGGTAACTACACACTCATAACTGGGAGAATACACAGACACAGACACACACACACACTCTCACTCATAATTCCTTTCTGATCACTTCTGTGCTCTTGTGCGGTGAGCATAACTATAGAATTCGCAGTGATGTGGCGTGAATGGCAAGGTGTGATATGAATATAAGTTTTCACTTGGAAGTTTAGTCGCACGCACTAGTACAGTCATGCATCATAGTATAGTACTACACACACTAATCATCAACTACGAGAATACACACACACTCACATAAGCACACACACTCATAACTATGGGAATGCACATAAACACATATGTACTCATACACACTCACTCAGTCACAACTGTGAGGATATACATACCTACGCAGACACAGACACACTGACACAGACACAGACACAGACACAGACACAGTCACACACACCTTCTGATAACTTCTGCGCTCATGTGCGGCGAGCGCGACCAGATAAGCCGCAGCGATGCGAAGTGGCTCGTGAGGAGTGTCAGCTTAGACGACATATGGTCCCATGAAATGTCTCCGGAGAAGTCATTCTTTGACTGGCATTGAATACGGAAAATTACGGGATGAGAAGGAAGCATATCGGGATAAAGTGGGATAAAGCGGGATAAAGCGGGATAAAGCGGGATAAAGCGGGATGTGAGGTATACGAAAAGCCAGCCAGACAACATTTGGTCTCATGGGATGTCACCGGAGAAGTCATTCTATGACTAGCATTAAATGCTGAATAATAGGGGATGCACAGAATATTGGGATAAGTATGGATCACAGAGGGACAAAGCGGGATAAAGCGGAACGCGAGGAATATAAAATGTCCGCTATTTGACATTTGGTCTCATGTTATGTCTTCTGGTTTTAGGGGTTCGTTGACTGTGCTAAGGATCACAGAAACTTACTATATGAGTGCTATATGAAATGTCAGCTAAATCGCATATAGCCCTATGTGACGTTTTCAGGGATGCCATGTGCTTGTCTGCGGCAGATATGTTCTAAGAATTCATGGACAAAACGTGGGCCGAAAGTAAACAAACGCCAAGTAAAACCGGTATGAAACGGGACGGAGATTGATGAAGCGGGACTTGAGAGTGGTGCTGCAAAAGGACTTCTAGAGATGTTGTGTGATGTGCTTGCTAAGCGCTATATGATGCATCCGATAGGATGAAACTAGTCGAACGATTGGCCCTATACAAATGAAGTCTGCCCGAAGCTCAGCAAACAATGCCGAGATGATTCTAAAAATCTCTATCAAAACAAACAGATGCATATAGCCCGAAGCAGGGGTTGTCGCTGAATTCTATTTATAGTGTTAAGGAGCAGACTTGCGTTTACCGAAGAATTTCCCTGAATTCTATAAATAGAAAATACACAAAAAACCTACATGTATAAATAGCAAATACACATAAAACCTACATGCGTAAATAGCAAAGACACATAAATACTACATGTAACCCGAAGGAGGAGTCACTGAATTCTATCAATAGCAAATACACATAACACTTATATGTAACCCAAAGGAGGAGGAGTCACTGAATTCTATAAATAGCAAAAACACAAAAAACCTACATGTATAAATAGCAAATACACATAAAACCTACATGCGTAAATAGCAAAGACACATAAATACTACAAGTAACCCGAAGGAGGAGTCACTGAATTCTATCAATAGCAAATACACGTAAAACTTACATGCAATCCAAAGGAGGAGGAGTCACTGAATTCGATTAATAGAATGGGAATGCGGTAGTGACGCTGCATGGCCATACACTGGTTGTACAATCGCCCGCTCTTCAGTGAACCAATCAAATCGCTCAGACTCTTTCGCTCCACACACATGTCGGGTGTGATGATATAATCGCCCACCTATGACACGATTGTGGTTAGCTATTAGTTAAATGCACAATTGCGATTGGGATTGGGTTCGAGTAAATTCACTTCAGTTCAGGCCAGTTTACTATTGGTTCGTTTAGTACTGACAGAAATGACGTGGGCAACATCTACTTACAGTATCAAAGGTAAAACACTTCGGAACTCACGCACATCCAGCAGCATCAGCACCGGCTATTCTATCACGCTAATATACACTAATATATATATATATATATATATATATATATATATATATATATATATATATATATATATATATATATATATATATATA
>LUCW03000864.1:0-10000 GCA_001586965.3 Sphaeroforma sirkka | reverse complement strand
AATATGTATTTTACATAATACATTATTATTATTATGTGTAATATATATAATAATAATACACACAACACATACGCAACACAATCACACATGCAATAGCATGTGGCAGCAATTATGTGTATTATATTAACTATGTAATATTATATGTATTATTATTATTATATTATAATATGTATATTATATATATTGTAATAATATATTATACATATGGTTTTGTTGCATACATATATATATGCATGTTTATACAGCATATATATATTACTATTATATGTATATTATGTATATAATAATAATAATATGTGTTATATAATATAATATATATATATATATTATATGGCTATATATATATATAATATATATATATATATGTATATATATATATATATGTATATATATATATATATATATATATATATATGTATATATATATATATATATATAAATATATATATATATATATATATATATATATAAAAGCAGGTTGTTCTACACAACCCGCAGATACGTGCGTAGATATGGTTTTAGTATATACTCGAATGCCAAATTGAAATCTGACAGCAGTCTGTCTATATACATTTTACATAATGACACGCATATGCATGGTCAACTCAACTTGCTTAGGCATAGTATCGGTGATCAATTTACAACAACCAAACAGGTGCAAATACATAGCTAGTCTCTGTAGAAATATATTTAGATACAAGTTTTTTCAGAATATAGTATGATACGTGTGCGTGTCAATGTTGTGGATCACTCTCAAAGAACAACATACACAAAAATAAATATACCACAAATCGTGACGCATACACGGTGCGTAGGAAATAATCCATATATAGTGACTCATGACAAATCGATTTTCACTGTTATCTACTTTTTTAAACAGCACGCGTTCGATCAGTAATCGCGACTATATATAGCAGCAAGTAGCGTAAGTCACATTTATCGCACAACTCCTGGCCCCCCCATGCAGCACTCTCGCCCTGTGCTGACCAACATCCGATTTTTTTATACATATACGTATACGCATACATATATGTATATACACACACACACACGCATATATATATATATACATACAAATAAATATACATCTACATCTACATATACACATATACATACATACGTACGCATGGATGTTATAATATATATATATATATATATATATATATATATATATATATATATATATATATATATATATATATATATATATATATATATATATATATATATATATATATATATATATATATATATATATATATATACATATATATATATATATATATATATATACATGTATATATTATACATATACATACTGCACGCATATATATATATATAATATATATATGTATATATATATATATAATATATACATATATATATACATACATATATATATATATACATAATATATATATATATATACATAATACATACTACATGCGTACACACACACATCACACACACGCACACACACACACACATATATATATATATATATCACTAACTCTGACTGGTTACCATTTCCTATACCCACTGTACCTGCTTTCCCCGCTGCAGCGCCCTCTCCGTAGTGAACTTTGTGCGCACCTCCTTCAGTCTTTGCCTTAGTGCCAGATGTTTACGGAAGCCTTTGTGTAGCATTTGGCGTCCCCCCATCGACAGATAGTCGCGTATTTGCCAAGCGGTGCGTTGTTCACTGACTAGTATCAGCACATTCACAGGCTTTTCCCCACTTGCCGTACTTTCTTCGTCTGTGATGTTAGATGTACGAAAGGTCGTAATCGATATTAGTTCGATGCACATGTCGTAAACAGCTCGGCTTTATTCATAGCAACATCACCGGCGAATAAACGACATATCACTTATGCAATAAACTAATAAGCATGTAGCAATTTGCTTCATACACTTTCCTCCTCTGTGACAGTTATGTAATGAAGTGACATATATGTATCAAATTGATGTTTTGACATGTAAGTTACTATAAAAATTTCACCGCAAAAAATAAATAAAATTTCCTCGCCTTTGGCAGTGATGATACACGACATTCTATACATATACTGAAGTATAGGGCGTGTAGCAAATTGCTCGTCTTCACAACCCGAGTTACTTATGTCTTCTGTGACAGGGCTTGAAAAGGGCACGTCATGTGCAATAAAAAGATGCTACGGTTGCATGTTGCTCCGCTAATTGGTAGCATCGGCACAGCTCGATTGGTATCCTCATTTTTAAAACACCAAAATTAACGACATGCCATATATATACTAAATTATTGCGCATGTAGCAATTTTTCAGTCATGCTTCCCTCCTCTGTGACAGTGTTATATACATGTCACTAATGTACTAAACTATTAAGCATGCAGCAATTGTCGAGATATGCTTTCCTCCTCTGTGACCGTGATATGTATGATATGTCCGATATGTACTAAATTAATGTGCTTGTCATGAATGTATATGTAGCACATTGCTGGGCTGTATTGCACGCATCTGGGCCTAGTTGTTTACTTGCATTCTAAGCGTCAATATCAGGGCATATATATATGTACCTACATGATACATGTAAATACATAGCATACACATATATATTTATATATAAATATACCTACATAGTACATCACATTCATATATATACCTAATTAGTATATGTATACATATATAGTACATGCATATATATATATATATATATATATATATATATATATATATATACGTGTATACCTCTATGGTACATGTACATACATATATATACCTACATGGTGCATGTATATACTTGTATATGCCTACATAGTGAGTGGATATATGTATATATACAAGATATACTTATACAGTACTAGTCTCATCTAGCACGCCTATGGTTTGTTCTCGAGGTTCGCTGTACCCGAGTCCCGAGTCCACATGCAATAATACTCACTTGCCAAATATCACACGTAGTTGGTAGCAATCACCCTCAAGACCAAACACATACTATATATATATATATATATATATAAATATAATTATACACACACTTTTATTAATAAACAAACATGAAATATATAAAGCGCTAACCAACTACAGCGTACCTATTTCATCCAGCAAGCCCGTAAGTTCTTTCCACTTGGGATTCTCTTCCAGTCTGACAGTGAGTTCTGGTGCTTCTGTTCCCATTTCCTCAGATTCAGCCACGGACTCGCTCGGTTCCTCGTCTAGATCATTCTGTTTCCCCTTCCTCTTACCTGGACGATCGCAAAATTATATAATTAAATGACATATCCGCATATACATATACATATATACATACATACATATATATATATATATATATATATATATCTATCTATATCTAGTTCTATACATACCGGTCATCGCGGCTGCTTTTTTCGCCTGCCTTTCAATTCTGGCTTTCTTGGCCTGCTTCTCTCGGTGTGACTCGATGCTGTATACACGGGCCTTGGCCGTCTGCCGGGTGAGGGTAACGTAGCAGAAAATCCTTGCAATTAAGATATATATATATATATATATATATATACATACATACATACATACATACATACATACATGCATGCATACTTCAATATATATATATATACATATATATAAATACACCTGCGATTGTGAGGATGAAAATTCGTGCTAGTTGACAACAAATGTTTTATCCGTAGATATATATTGCGATTTTTGGTTCAATGATTTTGATAGTCTATGTGTTCACAAAGCTTATACTCGAAAGTATTTTACGGCCATGAGTCGATCACGATATAATCATATATAATCATATATATATATATATATATATATATATATATATATATATATATAGTAATGATAGCAATAATAACAACAACAACAATAAGAATGATTATCTACCTCAAATAGCAAATGCGCAGCGTCCTGGAACATCCACGAGGATGCCTGGTTGAGGGCCGAGTCACTTGCCCGCAACGTCTCCAGGTAGTTGTGGAATGACACGCAGTCGTACTGGGTAAGCAATCTGAACAAATTGTACCAGAAAAGGGGCAATCATACAAGAGAATAGAGTAGGGTTGAGCGAGGACTATGGTATGTATTATCGGGAAGAATATGTAATCAATGTTCACACGTGTCTGTGAAACGACACACAGTCAAAGTGAGTAGGCAACCTGTGGAAAGGAAACGGGATTATCATGTGCTATGTGAGCAAGTGGGAACATGGAACAGTAAAACAGCTTTCAAGTCCTCATACAAACAGCACGCCACGCTGGAGTCGCATTGCATAAGCATTTTGCAACTACCTTGTACGGGCATTCATTCGAAAAGTAGACATTCAAAGCCCTCCTACATATAGGCAGTGAACTGTGAAATAGCACATCCAAGTTCTATATATTGCATAAATCTATCCATGAAAAGTAGTCTTGCGATGGTGGTCAAATCGTTCTGTTCATGACCCAGTTTGGCACTCATCCGATATGCGATGAAAAAAAGTCGTAATTCGAAAAGTAGACACTCAAGCCATTCCAAAATTGGAACACCATAAAATGAGAAACTAGCCTTGGGTCCAGGCCATACATGTATATATATATACTCATATTTATATATATATACATTTTTATACACACACACACACACACACACACACACACACACACACACACACACACATATATATATATATATCTCATATATATATATATATATATTTATTTACACACACACACACACACACACACACACACACATATCAATATATATATATATATATATATACATACATACATCAATACACACACGCACACACAATATGTATATATATATATAAATATATAAACGTGGTATGTGCATATTTATATATATATATATATATACATATGTTGTATGCATACGTATGGACGCCAATCACATACATACATATATATATATATATATCCGGTATACAATATATGTATATGTGCATAATATGTATGTAATATATAATATATATATATATATATATATATATATATATATATATATATATATGCGTACATAATGCGCATACATATATACATACATACGTGCACGTACATTGACGCGTACATGCACATCAACATACGTATATATATATATATGGCGCGTGCGCCGCACAACAATAAGCGCGCACGCATCACACAATCATCGTATGTGTATATATGCACGTGCGTGCGTATACATGCACACGCACAGCGTAATACGTGCACGCGCGCGTACATGCACACGTAATGCGGCCATATTACATATTATACATATATATGCGTATGCGTATGCATTATACGTGTATGCATATGCGTATGCGTATGCGTATGCGTATGCATACATGCATATGCGTATGCGTATATGCGCATACATACACGTATGCATATACATGTGCACATCATCATCATACATCATCATATATATGTATATATATATACATATTATATATAATATATATATATATATTATTATGTTATATATATATATATATATATATATATATATATATATGTATATATATATATATATATATATATATATATATATATATATATATATATATATATATATATATATATATATATATATATATATATATATATATATATATATATATATATATATATATATATATATATATATTGCACAAAAGCTGACCACCATACATACGATAGTAGTCTTGCGATGGTGGTCAAATCGGTCTGCAACTGTCTTGTTTTGGCACTCATCCTATGTGCGATGGGGTCTAGTCGCCGCCGCAGTATACTCACAAATGCCGCTGTCAAGCCTGCGGACGGTAAGATATACTAGGTTTTCAGTAGAAGAAAGTACAGTCAACTCCAGAATTCGACACAAGTACATGTATTATACATGTAAGATATCTCTGACGGGCATTCAATTCTGTTCAAGTTTGCATCCGTGTTGGTGGTGCAACATGCAGTTCGATTGAATATCGCCAGTGTCGAGCACTTTATTGACCACTACGTACATAGCCTCGTAGCAACAAACTTGTGTACTCAAACGCTAGATACAACATGTAAGGAGACCACCAAGCCGTACAACGACGACAAAATCGACAAGAGATGCGAGTGGGTCGCACTAAACGACAAATACGACATATAATACGACCGAGCCATACTTCAAATGGGACTGAGCCATACCAGTTTCGAGGCTAAGGTCGTCCATTTCGATGCCAGGTACTGTGCGCTTGATCTCTGGAGTGTCGAATGAGCGGGACAAAATGTGGCAATTCGGACAGATAAAGCGACAATTAGATGTAATCATGCGACATACTATTTGATATGAACTGTAAAGCATACTAAATAATAGCATGATGTAGAACATATGATATGATTGCGAGCCGATAAGGTGCCGTACACTTTTAAGTTTGCGAGGCGTTGAGTACGTGTAACACAGATACACACTGTTCCATCTGTATATATGAATGGTAAGTGTCCTACAAACTAGGAAGAATGTCCCTTATTTTGTACTATTCTGCATACGCACGCTCTTAATATTAAATTATTTTGTCGGCTAATATAAGTTCAATATCCTCAATACGTCTGTATACTTGGTTGCTACGTGTGATAGAAATAGCACACACCCTGCAGGCACATGCTGTGGATGGCTAGGATGGCTGTCTGAATGGTCTGCATGTCTTCGGTGAGTTCGATGTCCAGTTCCACAACATCCACGGGGTGTTTAGTCAGGGAAGCTGCCACCGATGCATGGAATCTATGAACAGGGAGAGATAAATGACGATAAACCCCAAGTTTTTCTCGTGAATGGTAGGTGTAAACCAAGTTTTTCTCGTGGATGACAGGTATATACCGAGCTTGCACCACGAGTGACAGCTTCAATGAAAACATTTTCAACTCAGTTATGGCTAGTATGGGTCGTTGCCACCAATGCATGGAATCCGAGACGAGTGCCAACATACGAAAAGCCAAGCATGAACCGGGTTTACAGGCACAAACCAAGTTTTTATTGCCAGTGACACCTTACAACATGCAGTCACCGCAAGTGACACCTTTAATGCGATCAAGCTTTACAGTTTGACCAAATATAGTCAGAACGGGTCGCTGCTGCCGCCGACACGTAGCATCTGAGGCGAGCGACAACAAACAAAAAACCAGGTGTAGACCAATTTTTGTTGCGAGTGACAGCTAAGGCAACTATTAGTAGGCCGTGCTTAATCACAAACAATGCCACTGACACATGCAAACTAGGAACAGCGACCACAGACATATATCAAATGCAACAACACTTTTTACATCGATTAGCAGCTTCCAACTGATCAGATTTGATTCATATCTCACGTAGCCTTGACATCACAAGGAACAACGAGAATATTAAACAATAAAGCATCCTACCTGGGCCAAATAAACAAGTTGACCACAAACAAATTCTTCATCAATCGTTGCACTTGAGCAAATCCGTGCGCCATGCCAGACGGACTCTCGGTGAAGGCCTTGATAAATCCGGTCTATTTAATAGTGGACAAATAAAGATAAACATGTGAATGGATACCATACACAAACCCGAATCCCTTAACTCGCAGGATGTACCCATCTCGTCATTAATTTGTTATATATGTCTATAAGACTTACACCCGCATTCCGACAATTTGGTATTATCTAGGTAGCCTTAGAAACCGCATACACATAATTTGGTGTATATGTATGTATCTAGCGATATACCCGCATACCCTTCATCTAACTCAGTATATATGTATGTAACCATACACCCTCATACTCATAATTTGAAAAAAAAAGGATGTAACCCTATACCAAGTCACCCATCGTCCATAGTTTGGTATATATATTTATGTAATATATACCCGCATATCCCATATCAATAACCTAGTAGGCGGGTGTATGCAACCATACACCCACATACTATATACAACCATATGTCCGCATACCCATACCCCCTTCACACCCCCTAGTAGTATAGTACATACTACCTTGTTCTTTTCTCGGAACAGACGCAGAATGAATGCCTCACTACTCTTCTCCGAGACGCGTTGAGCATTACACACCAGAAACCCCGAAAGCGAGTCAATGGGCACCACTGCACTCAGCATGTCTACCACAAGAATGCGCGACGTCACGAAGAGTACTCCTAGATTTTAACGGTGAGATAAAAGTTCGCAAGCTAGCGTTAAAAGCGAGAGCTGAATGTAATGGTGTGGTTCTTTTCTACTGGAAGCACTCCAGTGTTTAAATGGTGAGATAAAGATCGCCGTTTCACGTCAAAGTTGATTTGTAACAGTGAGGTATGGTGTTGCAGTCAACACGGCACAACTAGAGACGTTTAGCATATGTTGATAAATCAATATAGAACAAAAACATACTTCTATCGATATGTTCTACTCAACTGTCGACTATGCGCACTTGGTGGTTTGGAACTTACCTCCTGAAAGGTAGATCTCACTCCTTCGTTTCGCATCGCATTCGTTGGTGATGATCTGTGGCATTTTGTGCGTACGCCCAGGACTGAATGAGACTCAAATACCATAGATCGCACAATATACGAGAATACGCGGCAGAACAGACGGACAATGGTGGCCGGAGACATATCTAACTAAACTTATCTTTATTCGTAGATTTTGCATACACTGAACTAATCCACTAGTACAAGAATATCTCCTGTGAATTGGTTTCCACCTAGATTCTTAGTACTGCTGACCTCCCCCCCCGCGCCCTAGTTCCATGCCATACTTACAGGGTTCTAGGCTGTGAGTATGAAGACACACATTCAGTAATGGCGAGGTGATAACATCAAGTACAATAGAAAATGGGAAGATACCTACCAGTGAGAACCGCTATAACAGGTGTACGTGCACGGGAATGTAGCAGCCCGCGGTTAACAGGGACGGGTATATGCCACGATAGAGACACTCGTGCGTGTATAAATACATGCATGGTGATGTAACATCACAAGGATTGTAAGTCGATACAGAACACTCGATAGAGCCAAGGACAAGATGTACAGACAGCAGCAGCGTATAGCGATGATCTGTAGATACGAATCACATACGCATGGACTACAGCCTGATGCAAAGCTTTACTTCTCGTGTACTGGCGCCTATGTACTATCCAATAAATTTAATAGTTCGATGCAGATACCCTAGTTGGCAGAGGGGTATTAACACCAATCGCCATGGTATGCCTAAAATTGGACGTACGAATGTCAAGGAAATACGATAGAACTGCTCATACCTGGAGCCACATCTGCAGGTGCAAGTGATATAACACGCACCGTATCTACATAGACAAACATGTGAGTGCGCATATTCCTGTACACTCAATCTGGACAGGAATAGGCGTAGAATAGTAGCAGATTGCCACCTATCAATCGCTTAATTGCCGATAACTTTGAACGTAAAAAAGGCAAATATTAGCCACGTCTACACCTGGAAGTATATCACCAGTTGAAAATATATCAAGCAAACCGCACCTGTACATATACATTTCCATCTGCTGGATTCTTAGCACACCATTGGTAGTCACGGAGTGTCCCCATCAATCGCAATGGAGTCAGTAACCATGGAAACTTATGAAAAGAGCAATCAGCACCACTCGTATCTCGAGGCTACTCATCAGACGCTAACTATAACACTGGCACCATACTCATCGTACTGTTACACACCTTGGGTAGTAGCGGGGTATCGCCATCAATTGCAATAGAGTCAATAAACATGGCACGTTCCTCATGACTAGTATTGAGTACAATGACTAGGGAGGTTGGCTGGCTATAGAGCTTCACAAACTGCCTCACTATGCGATGGATGCCCAGGTGCTAATTAAATCAAACAATATTCAAGGTCAGCCTATGGTGGCTATTGTTATTGACGTTAACGGATTGCCAGTCTATGTGATGTTTATTAAGGTGATTTCAACAAAAATAAGGAATTTAGAACAATGCAATGCTGGCCGATATAAGAATGCATGATCCAAGAAAGGTACTCAACACAAAATCACGAGGTCGGATGGATATAGACCTTGAAGCATTTTATTCCTATAGACGGTATATCAAAGAGTTGATA
>LUCW03000863.1:0-23705 GCA_001586965.3 Sphaeroforma sirkka | reverse complement strand
ACGGGCGCTCCTGCGAACTGCGGATCGCATACATTAATATTATTATTATTGACACATAACATTGCCATATTGCAGATCATCCATACATGCGCGTGCGCGTGCGTACGCGTGCGTGCGCAAGTAAACGATGTATTATTATTACACATTATTAATATTATTACAAACCATCATTATTACTGACACAGCGCACATTAATAAAATCACACAACATCCGAAAGATATCGATATTACATCCATATTATTATTATTACGTTATCATTAATAGATTACACATATCCATAATATATATTATATATATAGATTATAAAGATTCTACGTACCTGTAGGTCTCCTTGAGTGGGCGTAAGGGTGCAATTCTATTAGCGTAGATTCAGAAGAAAACAGCATATTACCCAGTCCCGCTCCATGCATTGCCACCACAAGTTCAGTATCTCTTGATGCCATGATTTGATTTAGCATGGTCTGGTTTGTGTAGTCGTGCTACCGAGATGACAATGAAAGCCTTGTATCAGCGAAACAAAATACCTTAATACAGCGATGGTCACAATTACACGGTTGTATTGAAAATGAATACAAATTCCCTCAATGATACGCAAGGATTGATTGATAAATTGTTTGAAATGACATTGTCTACAAGGCCTTCCATAAACTAGGCGACGATGGCAGTCAGTGGGCTACCTACCACTGTCACGGTATATCCTCGGGCAGTCAAGAAATCGTGCATCTCCTGCTCGTTCACCATCCTTCTCGTATCCTGTGTACGTATGTATTTGTATATTCATGTGAGTAGGTATGTTTTTAAACTACGAATTCTTAACACCATACCATCACAGATTCAAAATGAATTCGTTAAAATAACGTAGACGAAGTGGGGTTATGTGAGATTTCTGTACTATTTCGAAAAAAAAGTTGGTCTCTTCAACTGATGGTTGCCTGCATGTCATTTGGGTCGAATTAGCTTCTGCCTGTTCAATTAGAGCCCAAAAAAACAATGATCGTGAGGCCGTATTATATTGACATCGATGCTATTGAGACTGTACCTGCCTGTGGATCAACATCGCTGAACACTTTATGACATTAGGCGGGCCATGCATCCTAGAGATCTCGGCGCTGAACCTACAAAACGCGCAAGTATATTTCACATTAGCGTTTTTGAAGTATAAGACGAGGAGGCATCAGTCCCAATGATATTAAATTTTATGAACTTATTTGAACAGCCATACGTATGTGATCAAACTCGTCGCGAATATTCCTGAGCATAACTGGCAGAATTTCTGTAAGGCCGTTGCACAACAACCGTCCAGTGTCAAGGCCTATACATATTGAACGTCCAGAAGGATTGGAGGACCCAGAGTGTCATGATACACCCCAATTCAACAACAACGACTGATTAGAAGGCATCGAAGAAAACTCAGTCACCACAGAACACAGTAGGAGTTTGTCACACTCTACTTACATTGGTATTATCAGTTTCAGACGATGGTGTGCACTGGGATACCTCCGGCTGTTAATAGAAACGGTTCTATTGCCGTGTGTGCGCCAGATGGGAAAGTAGGGTCCACCCAGACCCACAATTGCGCGGCTGAAGCACACGGGCCTTATAGAATTGCCACAATGATGGAGACGAACAGTGAGCTTATCGTTGCCTAGGTAGTACTATCAAAATTACAGTGTGACTGAAAGTGCTGGCTGAATGTTCTACAGCTACGCTATTCTTAGAGACTAGACAGTCCAGTGATTGGGTATTTCAGAAGGGTTGTTTAGAAATTCATGACTACACATTATAGGCAAATACATACCCGTCGTAAATCCAGTTATGTATGTAATTGATATGGAATACCTCATCGTCAAACAGGTCTCTGATCTGAGACTCGGCGACTTTGCCCTTATCTCGTCTTAAGAATACCAAGTCTATTATCGGATCGTGCGATTGGCGTGGCCAGAGACCATGCTGTGCTAGAAAAATAACCAAGTAGGTGAGCAATGTTTTCGTCGCCAATTGCAACCCCTCATGGAATCCAAGGTGTAAAGTGTGTCGACGCATAGTGAGAAGTGGGCATTGTGGGTGCCTGAATACATGGTTGCTCCGCAGAAACAACACATATTGGCACAGTCTTACGCAGCTTATTGAGAAGTATGGACATCGCGCAAGACTATCTGAGTCCACACAGTCTGGACCTACGCTTGTTGTATTCATAACATGCATTCGTGATGCTTACATTTAGTACTCATGTATCGAAGTGTACCATTTTAGTTCAATTTCCACAGCATGCTTCGATTCCGTATATTTGCAGTTACATAAGAATCTTATGTCTCTCTCGACTTTCATTAGTGCGGGACAGCATTGTGTTTCACGGAATCTGTTTCTAACTCTGTTTTGCTTATCACAAGATAAAAAAACTCTCAAGATCACAGACAACATGGCTATCTCATTCTCACACATTCGCATACCCTATGTAAGGCATCGTAGATGGATATGACAGTTGTGAAGATACCCAGATGGTTGATCTTGTCACCCACATTGTACACAAACAGAGCCACTCGTCCATTGGAGACTTGTGCGGCGCTATTCTCGAGTTCTGTATCTACAGCGCTATCTTTGCGCCTTTTGTGTGTGGTGAGTCGGGACTTTGTTAGTGGACCGGCTTTTGCGATAAAATTTGTCACAGGTATTTATGTATGCCGAGACTTCATGGATTTGAATTTGAACGTTTTGCGTTGACAATCAACGACGGCTGAATAAGTTGGTCACCATAAGGTAGAGATTCCCTATAGTATTCATTGTATCCGGGTGGTTTTAAGTACAGGACAATGCTATTCATTGCACTCAGTATCTCCCAAGAGTGTTGGCAAATACAGTATAGCCACGCACCTGCATCAAACTCAGCCATCTTACTCGACAGGTCTACCTAGTTTGTTTGCTTGCTGAAAGGAGGTATATACCTGCACAATTAAAGTATCTTGATACACAGAGCAAATGCACTTCCCTTCACACCAGTTGCAAGTATGGACTGCTATGGAGAACAACTGCTGAACAACGAAATAATACGTAAAAGAGGCTGCGCTACCAAAAGAGCAGATGCGTCTGAAAGAACGTATCCGTTCGGACAGACTCATGCAGCATTCGATTTCACACAGCATTCGATTTATCGACATACCAGGTGCAATATCCGGCTCCTGTATCAGTAGTATGTATACGAACCGGGGGATAGTCGGTTATAGCTTGATCCTTTCCGTAAAATCTAATTCAACGAAGCACGGTGTAAGGAGATCAGATCACAAATGAGAAATGATACTCAGAGTAACGCCAAGCTACGTGGGCAATCAGTTATTGTAGTAATTTGAATAAAGGTAGCTATATATGTACATAGGAATGTACCAGCGCCAATCTTATAGTCAATATGACCAAATTTCGGTATACTCGCGATACGTTGCCCATATTTACCGTCCATCAGCAGAGACGCACAGGTTGAGGTAATCGCAGGTTTGTGCCACCAAAGGTTTCGGCTTCCCCAGAGTGCCGTATAGCTCCATATGACAGAAAGCACTTGTGTATCCTGTACGTACAAAAGACATATAAGACCAATAGCAGTATACACGAGCTAAGTGAGTACAATATCCGTGACTGTTGCGTACAAATTATCACAAAGATACGTCAGTAACTTACGTGCACAATGTGAGTACCTTTGACATGTATCTCAGAATACAACCTGACAAAAAAAGGTCTCCGACGGAACAAGGGCCCGAGACCTTCGATAACGAGCCTTGTTGCAGCCACTACTAAAGAATATACAAGCAACGAGTTTACATGGTACGGTAATGAATCCAAAGGCATAAATCACATGAAAAGTACACATGAGACGAAATGCGTTGAGTGCATACACATAGACAGACGCGAGCAGTGCATACCCCAAGTTTGCAATCTTATACTCGACAAGCCAGTATCGGTAATTGATGACAATGATTCGACGGAGTATCTATTCTTAATAGAGGATAGGAAAATAGTAAGACATATAATACACTCACCCACATCCAGATTCTTGGACAACTCGGGTATCTCCAATTTCTTCGGGTCCGGTTTGGGCTTCTTGGCCTTGATTCTGACACAGTCGGATTGCTTAATTTGCTCAGTGTCCTATGAAACACGACTAAATTATCAGAAATATTCTGCACTCCCAAGTATAAGTGTCACACTAATCCCCATCTCTACCTGTTAACTACGATACTAATTGACTATTATTGTGAAGGAAACAATTCCGTATGGTTAGAAGCACAGTGCGCTGGCAATTCTCCTACATAATTTGGCAGCAGGCCGAGACAACCAAAGGTGTTTGCCTTCGACACAATTAAGCAAAAATTAAAATATGCCCCGAAATACAGACGCCGCAACGCGTACCTGTATCCACTTCTGTCCAATGGCATCGTAGTCAAAAGTCATATTCGCATAAAAGGCACCGTCGCTGCAATCAGAAAAGGAAATAGATTTAAAATTGCAAGCGGTTTCAGTGTGTATCGCGGAAGTACAAGATTTTCACAGGCAACTAAACTGGAAGCTCTGGTCACTTGGCTCATACTGTGTGACTGTAGAGCACTCTTGAGAAGTCATCGATACATATAAGGACACTATTCATGTTAGAACGAAAATATTATTCTACATGATTTTTCTCATAACCATGTTAACTACTAAAGCACATCGGGGAAGCCCTCTTATATATATATATATATATATGTGTGTGTGTGTGTTTTTGTGTGTGTGCGTGAGTGTGTGTGTGTGTGTGTGTGTGTGTGTGTGTGTGTGTGTGTGTGTGTGTGTGTGTGCGTGCGTGTGTGTGTGTGTGTGTGTGTGTGTATGCGTGTGTGCGTGCGTGTGCGTGTGTGTGTGTGTGTGCGTGTGCATGTGTATGTACGATTGTGTGTATGTGTGTGTGCGCGTGCGTGTGTGTATGCATGCATATATATATATTATGCACGTACGCAGATGATGTACGTGTGTGCATGTGTGTTATATGTACATGTATTATTATTGTATGTGATTATTATGTATTATTATTATTAATATATTATATGTATGTATATATATATATATATATATATATATATATATATATATATATATATATATATATATATATATATATATATATATATATATCTTTATATATATATGCTATATATATATATATATATATATATATATATATATATATATATATTATAACATATGTATGCATATGTGCATGTGCATGTATATGTATGTTATGTATATATATATATATATATATATATATATATATATATATATATATATATATATATATATAATATATATATATATATATATATATATATATATTGCAAAGCATTTGTCGATGACTTGAGATTGTAGGTGACTGATTAGAAGGCAGTGATGTGCATTGTAGTACGGTGACTGTACCTATTGCTATAGGCAAGCCCCGTCTGAAAGAAAACATTTCGACCATAGCACTATTATGCGTACCCAAGTAGGTGATATATCAGTACACCTGGAGCACTATCGCGTACTTGCTTCCATTCAGTTCGTATATCCTGAGCTGTAGTTTGCCTGAAACCTCCTTGGCGTGGCCTATGCACATACATGAACATTATCAACAAGGCAATATGCATACTTATTTGGAGGGATCATCTGACACTTCAGACTTGTGGATAATGTAAGTTCTACTTCCCTGTGGCGGTATGTAACTTCTACACGTACATTCAATGCGGCAATGCGAGTGCTTGAGATAGTCACCGTAAAATAACTATATATTTATATCGTTGTAGAGATACATGCAAATATATGTAGAATACTCATAGGTTATTGCCAGATCTGTACATATAAATGTCGGGCGACTGCATATTTCTTGCATATAGCGTGACACTAGCGCGTAAAGTTTGATAATACCGTTGCACTTCTCAAAGCACTCTTATAATTTTGCCAACGCACTACAATCACCATGTAATAGGGACTGTAGCGACAGGTATATCGTCGTTATTTTTTTACTTGTTTCTATTCCTTTTAAGCTGTTAGAGCAATACTGAATCTACCCTCATTCGAGCTAAGTTCATGAACGCAAATACAAACACAATTGCCATTCTATCCACACTGTAGTACACCACACACCTCTTGAGTACTTTTTCCTGTAGCAACAGCTCAGGAATGTTCAAACTCCCGTTGCCCTCTCTAAACAGCTCCATATCATCTGATATTCTGAATAATGGGTGTATTCTATTGGATATGCCTTTCCGCCTGCTTTCCTCGAAATTGGCTGACTTGTGCCTTCGTTTTCGATCCATCTCTTTATCCATATTGTGTATCTCTTTATCTTTGTATTGCATATGTTTCTCGCGAATTCGGATTGTATTGTCGGAATATAAGACGTATACTATCATCAATAGCACAGCTAATGGTACTATAGTACGTCTTTTGGTCAACTTGCGCTTTGCGGGGAATTGCATCGTCAAACTCATCGTGTACGTTTGTATGAGAAGAGCGTGTGGTTTATACTGATATTAGGATTTAAGTTTTTTTAGAACGGTTAAATCATTAGTACTCAGTATATACTTCATTGTGCTTCCATCATAGTATGCATATCTCTTATGTCTTTCGCAATCCAATACACTCCTATATACTGCATTGCACTTTAATAAATACTAGAGATAGAATCTGCTTCATTTATTAGATTGGAGGGTTTTTGTAGTTCCTGAGTCTGATCTTCAAAGAGATTGCAGTTTCCATGGTCTCGAGTGACGTCATACATGACGTCATGTGCTTTCACATAGCAAGAGAGCCATGGACTGTGGTTTCAGACTAAAAATGGCACGGATAATAAAGTTTGGACGATAGACATCCGTGCACTTTTGTATCTCCGAAACTCCGCGCTGTTTTCAAGTGCTAATTGTCCCCTGGTAATTCTAGCCCTGAAGGAATTACGCCCTGAAGGCCGAGTTTCATCGGTAAATTGTCATCTATCCACTGTTGCGCGCTGCTACTCTCCAGAACGGATAAATAAAGTACTCCTCAAATGAATATAAATGGATTGCACTAAAGGAAATCGGAGCTACGAGTATAGCAGAGTGCTGGCGCCAAGAAGATGAATGCAACAGTAACATACAGATCAATGTACTTTGCATAGAAACCTAAACTGTTTGCTTATCTAGTAAAAATAGGCGAGTACGGTAGAAAAAAAAAAGTAAAAATGGTATAATAATGAATCTCTGATTTGCGTCATGCGGAAAATGAGCTTGTCGCTATCTGCTTCATTTATTTTATATAACAACGTCGTATATTGGATTTTTTTATCCTAACAACGACGTATTCGATCCGAAAACATGAATGATACTAGAGTTTTGAATCAGTGTGTGGAATGAGATACCAGCTCGCCCGTGCCCTGTATGCACCATTCGTTTTAACATACACCCCATCGCTTCGCAAACTGATATTCTAGATCGCCAATTCCGAAAGGCCCTCCTTTTTAACCTGTTGTTTGATTAAATCCACCTGTTCAGGCTTGTCGTCCGCCTGCACCACTTTATCGGCCGGCTTGGTCAAGTGTTCCTCCAAGTGCGCTACTTTCTGCTTCTCAAGTTCCAGACCGGCCATATTCTTCTCCAAATTCTCCTCTAGTTCGGTCTCTAACTTAGCCTTGTCGTCGTCTGTGACGGGCTTTGATAAATTCTCAATGTCTTGCTTCTCTTGTTCGGTGAGGGGTGGAGGTTCTGTTGAGCTGAGACCCAATTCGTACAAGATATGGGGCATGCGTGTCCTATAGTGCAGGTGCCCAGGTACAAAGTGCGTCACATCCACATTTTCGATGACGCCAAGTGCATCCACTGTATCTAGTCTCGCTTCCGCGCTCACCTTCTCCCCGTCTGTCGTTTCAATAATCCCGCCGGGGAAATTTGTACCCCTGCTCAATTCTGGTTCCACCTTCTTACCATACACATTGTCGAGAATCACAGCATCCAGCCCAGCCACACTCGACTCGGCATTCAGCGTGCGGTACACATAGCCCAAAATCCAATCAGTCTTGGAATAGGCATTCACAAACCTGCCTGATACCATCCCCCTGACTGTCGCCCACCGTGCCGAATCTCTGGGGATCGGACAGCCACACAACACCACTCGTTCCACTATACCGACCGCCGGCACCTTCCTCTTAGCCATATCCTCCAGCGCCCTGAAGATCATACGCGCCCCCAACCCAAACCCAACCAAAGTCACCGGTCGGAATCCCTGCACGCGCGCACACAAGGTGTCCGCCAAGATCAGTCCAGCCTGGTCTGCACGAGAAACACACCTGCTCCACGCATTGTCAATCACATCCGTGACATTCAGCAGCGCTACGGGCAGGGCTACGGCAGCCACTGCAGCATGCAGCACTGTCTGTGAGAGCACTTGGGTGGTTGCATAGCCAATAGCCTTGTTACTCAGCAGTTTACCCATGTACCGACTGATTCCCTCCAACTCCTCACTCTCCCAGAATACCGTATAAGTCTCCCCTACGGCGTCAATAGTCTTCCACGGCAGTGCGTACTGATCCGTTTTAGTTAACAGTGAATCCGACTCGTTGTCGGATTCGTGGCTGAGCAATCCAGAAACCGTAATCACAACACTCAAATCTTTCTGCTTGTCCTCATTGGATGTATCGCGATTGGTGTGTGAGTTTGGTAGTCTGAGGGGTACAAAGTCAAACTCCTTAACCTCGCCTTTTCGATTGCTCATGGCCTGGCCGGTCAATTTGGCACCAGCCCCGCCGAATAATGTGGTGATCAAAACCACACCCCCTGTACTTGCGCTGCATTGAATCGAGAACATAGAAAATATCGATCAGACCACATGTACACATCGCTACCGTACGCTATAAGCTGGAAAATACTCTGAAAGACAGCAGCGCCTTTGCAGAAGTGCGAGACCAATTATTTCAAGTCTCAACCAGTCAACAGACACATATATGCTGATCAGGCCCCATATCCGGCCCCAACACGGCAACAAAACCTGCGGTGATAAAGAGTGCGGCCGCATTGCATTCAGACCAGCAACAATACGAATCCCGACAGATTTTGCTGAATGTGTCGCACATGCAAAACTCCAGCAAAATCTGTCGCACATGCAAAAGTCACATGCAAAACTAATTAATATTGCAAAACGCACCGTTCCTGCGCTCAACACAGTACCAGCGCTTGCGGCTATTGAAAGTTCACTACATATATGATACCCCCTTCTGTAGAAAACTCTCAAGCATACACCCATTTGTACGAACACTATCAGTCTCAACTTGTATATACAAGTGACAGTAGGATAAACACTCACCAACTCATTCCTCATAATAGAACATACAGAAAAGCTGTTGTGCCCGCTCCCAATACAGCTCCAGCACCCGCGGCGATGAAGGGTGCAGCCAGCCCTGCAGTCAACCCAATCACCACACCGCCTCCAATCGTAGCACCTGCGACAGCCGCGTACCTCTTCCACTTGGACTTTTTTTCTTTCATCTCGCGCTCGGCTGCTTCTTCTGCACTCTCTCTGGGGATGCAATGGATGGTAAGGCAGGTAAGCATTGCGACGAATGGCAAGTGCTGATTCGAGTGGAAGGGAGGGGTGGGTACTTAAGAGCGAGTTTCAGATAGTGATCAGGGGGTACCGTAGGTCATAAATGAACGGATCTTCTTCACAGTGAAGAAAGCATTTGCGAAGAAAAAAAATAGAGACTTCAATGTGCCATACCGATAAGCAGTGCAAGCCTAGAGAGCGCCTTTGTCGCAAGATTCTCCAGGCCAACAATCTTGATGCACTTGTTACATACGCGACGTACAGCAAAAAAATCGAATCAACCGAGAAGCTTTGACCAAATACCTTAGACACATATGCTTGTCGAAAGCACTGTTCCTCTGTCGTGTCACGAACGACTGTACAATGCTATACAACGACTACCAAAATCTCACGTGATAACGAGCCTGAACAAAACGTACTGAAAATCGGACAGCAGCATGTGAGCCAAATTGTTTTCGAAGTTGAAGACCTGTTGCCATTCCACTCCAGTTGCTGCCACCACTCGCCTGATGAGTGTGCGCGATCGAGCGTCGTACCGTCCAGAAATCAGACACAGGCAAACCAGATCTTGCATGATGAGCCAATTTGTTCCCTGGTTGCAAAATAAAAGTGGCGCAAGCAAAATGTAATCAGCCATAGTGGCCTATACTCTCCCTCTTTAGCCACCACGTCTCGTATTGATGCAGCGCAAGCATACGAATTTCAATCAAATTAGAGCATATCTAATCTATGATGATGATTTAACTTACTCATGAATATTACACCATATGAGGAGAGTAGGCATGACACAGCCAGACAGTGCGCGACCCCGGTTTCGACGAAGCAAAGCGCCAAAAAAAAAAAGTCGATAGAAATGGCACAAACTAAGCCCACTACAGAGGTGGAATCAAGCTCAGTACCACAGTCACTGTGTTTTGGCGAACGAATGCGTCACCATGCATCCGAATACAACAGTAACTCGCAGCTATACACACAAGGGCACTATTTGGTCGGATAAGTTTATTGTGATCGTGCGCACTTACCTTGCTGCTGTCACTCAGAGAGTCTGAAAACATCTGAAAGTCTTTCTCCACTTCGCCCTACAAGGATTGAGTTTCATCAAACAGTTATGACACGACAAAGAATGAGCTACAATACATACGTGTGAGATACGCTTGTATTGATTGTGAGATGTGTGGAAATGGTAAGGCTAAGTCATAATTCATAAATTTCGCTGCAAGTGTCCATTTCTAACTGAACCCTGTATCATGTCGCGAGATATACATCGAAACACTTAACTAGCCATATCTCAATTTTGAATCTTGGAAAGTGAATCCTACAATGACTGACTTGACACTCCCGATGTGTTGATATGCGACCAAACTCTCTCTCACTCACTCAAATACTCAAGCATTCGCTGAACAGGTCTGAAGTAGAATGTGGGCACCCATAAGGCATCACAGCGCAGCCCAAACCACCAAACAGCGAAATGTATACAAAATAGCCCTTGCTAGCTCCGAAAAGATAGCAAGACCCAGCACATTCCAATTCCCCACTCCCGGTCCCTTCCCTGCACCACCGTTACATTCGTATAATAAACAAACATGTGTATGTCTATACATACACTCGCCAAAACCAAGCGAGTAACATACGAGACACAAGAGCGTGCTTCAACGTGCACAAGCGCCCACACACCTCTGCCACCAGCTGCAGCGATGCCAGACGTCCCGTCGGTAGCTCAGTACGATCTGCCAGAGTCTTGAACAACGCCATATGGAAACTATTGTGCAAATCCCGAGCAGACTTTCGGTGTTCATTTAAGCTAGCCACGTTTTTGGAACTGTAATAGGGTATCAGACTAGCAACAAGTCCTACGTAGAAATATCGGTCCTGTTCGGAAAGCTCTTCCAGGCGCTTTTCAGTCTACGGAGGAAGAGATTGTATCGATGAGCACTTGATTAGAAAACATATGAAATTGTTCATGTATTGAGTCAAGTTTTAACATCTGATCTCTAACTACATCTTGAAGGACACTGTATGCCAAGTTATTTTGCTATTTGAGGGTTTGTGCATCATTTGCTCCTTGACAAAAGTATAAATGGCTCAATTCGACCACGAAAACTCTATCATTGACAATTCAAAATATTTTTACAAGCCATCGAATGCAAAATACAAATTAGCCGGGGCACATAACGAAGCGCGAGTATGAGGTTCGAGGGAATACCACTTGAGAAAAAGATGTTGACTATCAGTGTGGAGCTCGAACACGCGCAGGTACTCGTATAAACAAAAGCACTGTTCACCAGTGCACTTGCAGCGTTTATGATACGTTGCACACTCAAGCCTGTATTGAATTTGTAGTTTGAATGCACACCGCATATTCTGTACGTTGACACTCTGATCTGAGGAGCAATTTTCTAACAACCTTACATACACCCACAAAGATCTAGTTGACACCTATCAATACCACAACAATCAATGAGGCAATATGTAAACTTTGCCTAGTGAATAGATAAAAAATTTAAGATTTGGAGTCGCGAAATTGCAATAGCAGCATATATATTGGTTAACAAAGACGTGCCCAATACACCCATACGTGAGGAGAGTGTCTCAACCGTGAACGTTGCGGGACTGGAACGTAGATTATCCGATATAGACCCGCAATGTCAGAGGCGTGAAAGTATCGCTAAAAGTGTGCTGGCGATCACATACACCCAAATATATTTGTCAAAAAAGAACTTTTGTTAGGTATGCAAGCACTGTTTGGGAAACTGGTCTATTCAAAATTTAGGGAATTAATATATTCAAAATTTGTTGTCGCGCGATAGCTGTGTCACAAACGTGTGTATTCCAGGAATATACAAACCGAATGGGACAACCACGCGAATGCGTACAGAAGTGTGACCGATCTAAACAGACAACTGCCTGTTGATCAACGTGTTCTATTCTAAAGCATCATGAGCAAGCTGCTGAAGTATGGACCGGGTGTGCATGCTCAAGTGCATATTTACTAAACTTGACGTGAGAATACTTTTCGTACGATACTACCCAGGCTAACTATACGAAGTCTTCGCTCTCTTCTGAAATACATTCGCCCTATCGACAAACAATTAACAAGATAAAGAGCCGCAGATCGACAAAGGTTGTATGAATAAAATGAATACATATACCCTACACTACAGATGACATCAGCTATAGGCGTACACACTGGTTAGGGTGTACATCGATTCTCAATTCTCAGACAATTTAATAAGTGACATACATACATGCGCAGAACAAACCTAAGATGTTCACTTCCAAATATTTAGCACAAACACCAAAATACCCTATCTGAAGACACTATGTTTCGTCGGTAGTACAATAAAACTAGTATTGTGACTTTTAAAATAGACATTTGAATAGAAAACTGAAACACTGCAACAACAACGTTCCGGTTGATATATAGTGCTTGTTCTTTCAACACCTAGGAGTCGGCAAGTAGACGGGATCATACACAAAAGTAGAACATCGGTATATACAATCAAATTCTTTTGCATTACAGTCAAGTTATTTACCTATTCCCTGTTCGAACCACAATATAGTAATCCAGCACGCAATCACACTGCTCTCACACACCAGTAACTTCCAAGACTCGGCACCGTCTTCGGCCTTTTTGGGCTTCTCATCATTCGAAAATAACCCCATCGTTAGTCAGATCGCTATACTAAACTGTGCTACAAATCTTCGTGGATACAAGATTGATAGAAAAACGCAATATATTAAGTATACTTAGATGTGATATATATGTATATATGTATATATTTATGTATGTTATTTATGTATGTATAGATACATATATATACGTGCTATTTACATGATTAAGCTGTGAACACGAAGTCAACAAGACGAGAGTAGGGATATAACAGTAAACATCATGATTTTTTTTATTTCTTTTTTATTCTTTTTTTGTTTTTTTATTTTAAAAACACTGCAATGCAGTATGCTGCATGTAAATATTTGTAAGAATTCTTTTACAAAAAAACAATTACTACAAAAACCCCAAAAATGATTGATGAAACAATCATATTCATTTGTTTAGATTTTTGGAATGCAAAGAGGCTTCCAGTGCACGGGTTTTCACTGGCTAGTGGATTTCACACTTTTTGTGTTGCGTTGCTGAATGCTGACAGAGTCAAACTGCACTATGTTTCGAAACAATCTCGTGACCGGCGATTCGGCGAAAAACCAGTCAGTCAGTCAGTGACGGTTGTTCTCTGAAAAGTTTTGTATGCATGTTTATTTTTATATTGTATGTTACAGAAACCACAGCCCTCTGGAGTCTGGAGAGGGTCTCGAGCGGAAATCAAGGTTTTGATCGTAGCGGAAATCGAAAATTTAGCAGAGACCCAAATCCAGAGGGCCGTGCACAAACAAATAAATTATGTTTTTTACTTTTTTATGTAGGAGAAATTTTATTTTATTTTCTCCACACGTATTTAATTATTTATATGTGCTCTACATATGTACATATTCTTTTATGTAAAAAAAAAACAAATACAAAGTACATACATAAATAAAACCAATCCAAAAGGAGAAATCTTGAAAGCACCATAAATAGAGCCACCTACACTTCCCACCTACGAAGGTTAAAGTAATTTTGTCTAAAACAGTGCTCGCAAGAAACCACCAACTCTGGTGGAAAACCCTCGTTTATTATACTGCTTAGGGATAATATTTTTATTTAAAAAAGAAGATTAGTTACAATGTATGTATGTTATAATGTATGAACATATGGTATGGCTCTCATAGCCGTTGTAGTAATATACGTGGTTTTGGACTCCAAATGAACTGTCATCTCTAAGTCCACGCACCTTGCTATTTATACTATTTGCGCACACATTCAGTAATGGACACCGGCATATAGCACTCGTCGATTCACCCTACTTCTAGCACTCAGAGTACCTGTGCACACAATTATCATCCTTACGTGTATCAACGTCATAGCTACCACTCATTTGTGTACCTGTGTTACACAAGTCTACGCAAATGTGCCTTCAAAGCCTCATCCATCCAGATCATCTCATCCAATCCCTCACTGTATTTTGGCACGCGAGACATCCTGTTCACAAGTCATGACCACTAGTGTTAGCAACACAACAACATTGATGTATGCGCCCCATTACCCATGACCCTCTTGCTAAGCCGGCAGTTTAAAGTTAACAAGCATCTAAATCCACAGACACATTTATACAGTTGAGCCATCAAAGTGAATTTAGAACACTTTGGAAATATTGGAAAAGAACTTGTATTAAATTATTTTAAATACAAATAAAACCAATATGTTATCTCATTTGATCTTGATATTTTAGACTGACCGGAGGCCGTAATTCTACATAGCCCCCAGTAGCTTTTAGGACTACGAACGTACGTGAAGGTACAATCTGGAAAAGAACTTGTATTAAATTATTTTAAATACAAATAAAAACCAATATGTTATATCATTTGATCTTGAAATTTTAGACTGACCGGAGGCCGTATTTCTACATAGCCCCCAGTAGCTTTTAGGACTACGGACGTATGTGAAGGTACAATCTAGTTCATAAAGCGAAAACCAAAGTAAAACGGTTTCGGTCATGGCTTATCGAGTAAGTATGTGCCTATATGTACGAGTTTAAGACTCATGTTGTACTCTATGTTGTTTACTATTTGGTCCAGTAGTCATTTCCGATGTAGGCGCCTTACGTTTATTACTTGGTCAGGTTATAGTCAAAGGTAGTTCTTCATTAGTAAGTAAGTTCGAAGGATTTTTTGCTCTGTTGGTGAGCAGATCGGCAAGTTTAGTCACATAGGAATTAGGTGGCAAATAGGGAATTTCAGATCCGTCAGGGTTTGTAGTCACCTGAGGAAACCGTTTTCGTTTATCTCGTGTGTTCTTATGTAAACGCTTATTTCATTTCTTATTAAAGATACGAAGAAAGTCGTGAGATTCACGAAATGCATCGGAGGTTAGCCAAGCTACTGTCCCATCCATGAAACGGGTCTTGTAGTAAGTGTAACCGTCTTTTCTTCAGTTGTTTCGCAAATCCTGGCTGTTCTTTAAGCAGCGCTTTAAGTAGTTGAGTGCGAGCTTCAGGTTCTTTTAGAGCTTTGAGTCTTTGATCCATGGCCATAGCCAGTTCCATGTTTTTACGATCTAATGCTGTCTCAATCGGCATTACCTCGACTGCATTCTTGTTGGGTGCATGTGTTGTACGAGTCTTGAGCTTTTGTTCAAACTCTTTAGACTCCTCTAGTTTAGCTAAGAACTCGGTAGAGGCTTTCCACTTAGTGGTACCTGTAGGACCGATGCGACAAACGATGGTGTGTTTCCAAGATGTCTTCTTAATAGAATCGGATCCCTGATACAAGAACGAGTCGGCTTCACGGTCGACATAGATAGGGATAATATTATTTATTTCAAAAATGTCTAGTATGTATGTTACAATGTACGAACATATGGTATGACTCTCATAGTCGCTGTAGTGGTTCAGGAAAGATTCATAGATAAACTTATCTTGTATCATATTAATTAAATCACGTATCCATGGATCGGAGCTATGTAAGGGACTACACAGCGTTATGGTGTAGAAATACGGCCTCCGGTCAGTCTAAAATATCAAGATCAATTGAGATAATACATTGGTTTTTATTTGTATTTTAAATAATTTAGTACAAGCTCCTTTTTCAAAATGTCCAAAGTGTTCTAAATTCACTTTGACGGCTCTGTAAACTTCGATGGAAATTACTAGGTTTCAAACTATATTAAACTAAAATACAATTTAGTCAGTTAGGATTTATCATTGGTAGCTTGTGTAAGAATGATCGGGACTGCCTCTTGTTAAGAGCCTAAATATCCTCGATCACACAGGGCGTACCTCTAGCTGTTCTTTATTGAATAATTTTCACTAGAAGTACTAAGTGTTCATGACCACTTGCCTAATTTGTAAATAGACATAATAACGTAAGTCACGTTAATACATTAGCTGATATAAATAAAGTTCCATCTGAAGAAAAGTTAAAAAAAGAAAAAAGACTTATTGGATTTTGGAGATTGGCGGGAGGACCAAAATCTATAAGTAGTAGTTCGGAGATTATAAAATTTAGTTTATATTATCCTACATCTACTAATGTCTCAAATAGGTCCAAGTAGATGAGTCATACCAAATACTCAGGCTATTGGAGCCATCAAAGTGAATTTAGAACACTTTGGAAATATTGGAAAAGAACTTGTATTAAATTATTTTAAATACAAATAAAAACCAATATGTTATCTCATTTGATCTTGATATTTTAGACTGACCGGAGGCCGTAATTCTACATAGCCCCCAGTAGCTTTTAGAACTACGAACGTACGTTAAAATACGATCTAATTGGTAAAGCGAAAACCAAGGTAAAAACGGTTTCGGTCATGACTTATCGAGTAAGTATGTGCCTATATGTACGAGTTCAAGACTCATGTTGTACTCTATGTCGTTTAGTATTTGGTCCAGTAACCATTTCCGATGTAGTCGCCTTACGTTTATTATTTGGTAAGGTAATAGCCAAAGGCTGTTCTTCATTAGTAAGTAAGTTTGAACAATTTTCTGCACTGTTGGTAAGCAGATCAGAAAGTTTAGTCACGTAGGAAGTAGGTGGCAAATAGGGAATTTCAGATCCGTCAGGGTTTGTAGTCACCTGAGGAAACCCTTTTCGTTTATCTCGTGTGTTCTTATGTAAACGCTTATTCCATTTCTTATTAAAGATACGAAGAAAGTCGCGAGATTCACGAAATGCATCGGAGGTTAGCCAAGCTACTGTCCCATCCATGAAACGGGTCTTGTAGTAAGTGCAACCGTCTTCGGATGTTTTATCAATTATATCTTTGACTTGTGACTCCATAACTGGTATATCAGAATCAAATGAGCGAGCGAATGAGAGTTCGGAGGTAGGGATACGGTGAGTGCCTAGATTGGTTGCGCTAGTACCATCAATGTTATTCACTTCGTAAGTATCACTCTTCTCATCATGGTAGGAAATAACAAAAGGTCCTATCGTCTTAGGAGAGAGTTCGGTAACGTTGGCGTTTCGATTTATAATGTTAACGTAATCGCCGACTTTGAACTGAACAATGTTCTTAGTGTTATTCCATCGGTCATACGCTTTAAGTAGGACGCGATTCTTGTGCTCGAGTAAACAGGGGTAAACAACGTTCTGCATATGCTCGATCTTTTGTAGCCACGGGGTAGCGTGTTTCTCGGGCGCAGTTTTATCAAACGTTGCTTGTAATTCACTATAGCGGCCAAAGAAATAGTGAAACGGGAGTGTTCCAGTTTGAGGATTCATGCAGTTATTCATTTGAGTCTGAACCCATTTCAAATGATAAGGTCACATATCCTCAACGTCGTCTAGTGCGGTACGCAAGAGTTTCTTAAGTTCTCTATGACGTGTCTCATTTGCACCCTGCGTTTGAGGTTTGTAAGGAACACCACGCCTATGGGTCATGCCTGATACGAGTATAAATGCCTCCATTACGTCGGTACAAAACTCACTACCGTTATCAGAACATAGTACTCGGGGAAACCGAAGTCATTAAAGACGTGATAGCATAATTCTGCCACTGTTTGTGGACGTTTGTTCGGTATTGCATAAAGCAAGTTATAGCCCGAAGCCACACATAAGAAATGACAGATATATACATCGCCAGTATGCTTGGATCGCGGGAGTTTAACCAAATCGACTATGACTCGGCGCATCGGTTGGTCTTCTGTCACACTTTTTTGGGTGCCCAACCGTATCGCTTGATCTGGTTCTTTTCACAATCAGTACAGCGTCGGTATACTTCACGTATGGTTTCTTTCAGCGCCAGGTGATCAAGCCCTGCACGAATAGTCATTTTATAAGTATGCTCATATGCTCGATGCGTTAAATTATGTATAATTTTAACTCTACTTTCGAGCTCCTCTAAGTCAGTCAGATTCTGCGTAACGCTGGCTGGATGAACCATAGTCCTGTTGGAAAGGGCAACCTCAGTATCAGGAGGGGTAGAGTCCTGAGATACATAATTGACAACATTGGATTGTTGAAGTATCTTCTTCAGTTGTTTCGCAACTCCTGGCTGTTCTTTAAGCAGCGCTTTAAGTAGTTGAGTGCGAGCTTCAGGTTCTCTTAGAGTTTTGAGTCTTTGATCCATGGCCTTAGCTAGTCCCATGTTTTACGATCTAATGCCGTTTCAATCGGCATTACCTCGACTGCAATCTTGTTGGGTGCATGTGTTGTACGAGTCTTGAGCTTTTGTTCAAACTCTTTAGACTCCTCTAGTTTAGCTAAGAATTCGGTTGAGGGTTTCCACTTAGTGGTACCTGCAGGACCGATGCGACAAACAATGGTGTGTTTCCAAGGCGTCTTCTTAATAGAATAGGATCCCTGATACAAGTACGTGTCGGTTTCACGGTCGACATAAATAGGTTCGTCTTGAATCATATTAATTAAATCACGTATCCATGGGTCGGAGTTACGTAAGGGACAACACAGCGTAATGGTAGATTTAGTAATATTAACATAATTTAACAACTGTGCGATAAGTTGACAAGGTGGGTTAGCCCACGCATTATGCTTTGATAAGTCAAGCTGAAATGCATCACCTTTAGGATGAGTCAACGACCTATATTCAGAAACCTGTTTGTTATGTTCTGCGGCGAACATATCAACAGTAAATGGACCCCATCGGGATTGAGCGAGGTTAAACCATTTCTTATTTAGCATCCAATCGGTTGCTAATAACTCTTTGACTGTTTTCTGGTAGTCGGGCACAAGTCGAGAGAGCATGTCAGGAAGATGGTTATGTATTCCTGGAATGTGTGTTATATTAAAAGCGAACTTGGCAATAATGTCATGCCAGCGGCTCACCAACTGTGTGAATCAGGGTTCATATCTTATAAGTATGTTAAAGACTTTTGATCACAGGCGACAGTAAAGTAACTTCCATAACGGTAGTCTTTAAACTGTCTTAGCGCAATAACTATAGCAAGGAGCTCTTGTTTAACGGTAGGGTAATTCCGTTGACTCTTATTATAACTCTTGCTAAAGAATTGTATGTAGCGCGGTTTACCATTTATCGTTTGGTAAAGCACTCCACCTACCGCTCGATCTGAAGCGTCGGTTGCTACTTGGAATGGGACACCATCCACAGGGTACTGCATGATGGGTGCGTCCATTACTTTACTTTTGACTAGTTTAAATGCATCATCACATTCTTTAGTCCAAAGCTTTCCCAAAGGTTCTTTGTGCAGCCGTAGGTGACTGAAAGGCTTTAAGTAATGAGAAAGATGCGGTACCGAATCCGAGAAGAAGTTAACAAACCCACACACAGAGTTCACATCTCTTCCAGTAATTGGTGTTGATAAATCCAACAGAAACTGTTACTTGCCAGGATCAATTTCTACCCCTGCTGCAGATACTTTGTAGCCAAGTAAGTGTATAGTATCTTTAGCAAAAGAACACTTGTCTTCGTTAATCTTAAGTTTAGCATGATTAAGTCGCTTTAAGACTTCTTTAACGAGTTTAGCATGTTCATGTGCTGTCTTTGTAAAGATAACTATATCATCTAAATAGACTGATACGTTATACGACAGGTCCGCAAATAGTTCCATCATAACTTGTTGGAAGAAAGAAGGTAACATGTGTAAGCCATCAGGTGCACCTTTAAACTGGTACTTCTTACCTTGCCAAGTAAAGGAAAAGTATTTCCTATGAGGCTCATATATCTGTAGTTGATGGAATGCAGCTTTTAAGTCTATCTTGGAAAAGATAGTCGCACCTCCATTTTGCGTAGTATCTCGCTTATCTTAGGTAAGGGAAAACTATGTTGCGGAATTAGTTTGTTGATTGGCGACAGGTCTAGTACTACTCTTGTTTTACTAAACGTTCCATCAGATTTATATTGATCGACCGCTAAGAGAGCTAAGTTAACTGGGGTTGCATCATAATTGATTTCAATTAGACCCTGTTTTAACCAATCTTCGATTTGGGTTTTGACAACGTCTTTGTGTCTCCAACTCACGTAGTTATGTGAAGGACACTTTAACTTAGAGAAGTCGACGTTTGTTAAGTCAAGTCTAACGTACCCATTAGAGAACTTAAACATACACCAGTCAGTTATTGCAATCTTCCTGTTTTGTATAATTAAGTCCATAATTATATCGGTGAAGTGCGGAATCATATCCTTTGCTTCACCTTCCGGAGGTTTAGGTATCTTTAACATATTATCATCTGACTGATCTTTATTCGGGTCCAGCCCATTAGGCAGACCAGTGAGTGTTATACCTAAACTGAGAAGATCAGTCATACCTATAATTAAATCGTATTTCTGAGACATGTTAGTAACGATTAGGTGAGTCTTCACTTCTCTTCTGTCTGACAGCATTATGTGTGCATAGTCAATGGCTTGTTCGCAAGTAGTAACTTTGCCATTTCCCAAGATTAAATCAGTTGTTTCGTTATGGACAGCCATATCTGTAGCGTAGGCTACTCGGCATGAGATAGCAGAGACTTCAGCCCCTGGATCAAATAGTGCCATAACTTTTTTTCTCCATTTACGAAAACTGTTTGAAAGATACGTTCATCTCCTTTGGTATGTATTTTATTGAACATTTTCTCATAATCTTGCTCTAGTGCGCACATATGGTACTGTCAGTGCTTAACTTGGACGTCTGGTAAGTCCTTGCAATCCTCTTTGTGCCAACCGTTAGTACCCTTGCAAGTAGCACACTCTTTCATATAGTGTCCAAAATCTGGCTTGCCTGGTGCACACTTAACAGGGTCGTGTCTACCATTCCACTTGCCATTACGTTTTGTGAGGTTGTAACCACACTTCTTGCAAGGCGCTCTCACCTTCTTATCACCTTCGGTTCGGTAGAAGTAGAGCCAGTACCCCCCCCTCCAGTAGTAGTGCGAGGTTTCTTAGTACTACGCGCAGTATTAGTCTCTACTGCGTTTCGCTTAGTGGGCTGGGTGTAGCTCGTGGTACTAAGTACTCTAGTAGAGGAATTGGTATGCTTGTGTACTATCTTCTCAAAGACAGACCAAGGCATAGATCGCAAATCACCATAGGCGATGATGTCATCATTGACTTTCATAAAGAGGTTAGCTCCCAGAGTCTCCATCATCTGACAAATTAATAAATATTCGCCAGTATAGGTACGACCACCCATCCGAGTATTCATATGTGTCATATGAGCTAGAGCACCTCGAATAGTGGTATCGTTCGCAAAGGACTTGCGAGACTCTAGAAGTTCACGGTCACGTGCATCTTCAAAAAAAAAGGTGTTAAGTATATTATCACGCAACTGGTGCCAGGGTAGGGCTTTCCAGTTGGGCTCATGAGCCCTTCAAGATAGTTCGCCATTCACCTGGCTCATAGAAATGAATAAAGGCATTCATCATCTGCTTATCCCTAAGGCTGGCAGACTCCTTAAGTTGGTCGAAGGCCTTCAGTGTCTCCACTGTACTCTCATTAGTAGAGAAATCGACCTCAGCCTGCGCGTTACCTAGCTGCTTTATAAAGCTTGGTTCTAAGTGTTCACGAGGCTCATGCTCAGTGCTACGGGCTGCTAGTGCCAAGATGGTGTCTATTTCCTTTCTCTTGTTATCGATTAGATAGCGAATGTTATCCGCTTTCCTATCGTCAAGGTCAGAGTCATTCAATAGACGGTCCTCAAGGACTTGCATACCAGAGCGTAATAGCCTGAGACGAGTATGTCTGGTTCTCACTTCCTCATCCTCAGGATTAGAGCGGGAACTCTCTAACGAGGTACTGGTGTAGCGATTGCCAAAATCGTGATTACCAGGGTTAGTTGGCAAATGAGGGTCGATATTACGAGGATGGTAAGCCTCATCGAGTTCCATACGATCATATCCTCTGACAGGGTTAGGTTTGTCAAGAGGATGATCGATGGTAGCATCAGAGCTATAGAGATTAAATTTTGAAATATTATCTCTCTCGCCAGTGGTAAATGGCTTAGTGGTAAACATACTGGCTGGTAAACCAGTAGGTCTCGGGTTCGAAACCCGGCCCGAATTTTTTCTTCTTCTTCGGTATAGGAAGAATATCAGCCAAGTGGGACACGATAGAGGGGTCCACAACTGCTGCTGCCGCTAGCTCCTTCAAGAGCGCTTCAGTGCGGTTCAATTGGCGTCGAGATTGAGAGGATCCAACCACTCGTTGTCGAGTTATGGCATCCTCAGCTTCGGCCCCAAGATTTGAGCTGAATGGAATGGCTTCTCCATCGATGGCGAAACCGAAATTTTTGGACAGGTCCAATACTTCCTTTTCACTCCGGATTTGTGCTGGAGTGTCCTTTAGATGTGGAGTTATAATGCCCCCCGACATTCGTATCCACGAATTTTCCAGCCTTTCGACGTTTATCCCAATATTTGACGGCACGTGGTCAGGGGGGCAAGCTGGGGTCCTGAGCTTCACTCCTAGGTGATACACGGACGCTGGCGAGCCTTTCCGCGGTAGTAGATACCTCTTCTTCCAAGGCTTTAGGATCCGACGAGTCATCCTCAGAATAATCCTCTGTACCAACCTCAGAATTTGCTTCCCCAACAGTATCCTCGGCAGGCTCAACTCCAGACAGGCTAGGTGTTTCCACAGGGATCTCAGGAACCTCGGCAGGCTTAGCAGGCTTAGAGCTAGCGGCTCCCTTGCCTTTAGAAGTACCCTTAGCCATAGTATTTGCTGGATAGTAAATCGATGTCAGACAGTCTAGAAGCAGTACACTACTGTAACTACTATTTAACTGAAAAATATGTAAACTTCGATGGAAATTACTAGGTTTCAAACTATATTAAACTAAAATACAATTTAGTCAGTTAGGATTTAGCAGCGGTAGCTTGTGTAAGAATGATCGGGACTGCCTCTTGTTAAGAGCCTAAATATCCTCGATCACACAGGGCGTACCTCTAGCTGTTCTTTATTGAATAATTTTCACTAGAAGTACTAAGTGTTCATGACCACTTGCCTAATTTGTAAATAGACATAATAACGTAAGTCACGTTAATACATTAACTGATATAAATAGAGTTCCATCTGAAGAAAAGTTAAAAAAAGAAAAAGACTTATTGGATTTTGGAGATTGGCGGGAGGACAAAATCTATAAGT
>LUCW03000861.1:32500-58359 GCA_001586965.3 Sphaeroforma sirkka | reverse complement strand
TATATATGGTCACCACATTCAAGTGTTCCTATTGTATTAGTCACAGTATTTGCGTTAGCCTATTGCAGGCATCCGGGCCGAGTTTTTCTATATCTCATGACCATTGAGTGTTGATCCGATGGGCATTAAGTATATACAGCTGTCCTATCACAAGACGTAAGTTTATTTGTGTTGATTATCCGCTGTCTCGCAATATCAACGGGTGTCTTGTTTGCACATCACAAATGTTGATTCATATCTATCTACCTCGAGTGCCTACTACGCCAATACCACTCAGTGCCTCTGCTTTATCAGTACATGCTGAGTTATCTATCGCTTAATTACGTGATCAAGCACTGACTCTATATATCCTCAACGTATCCAGTCATCTGCTGGCGCTCAGTCTGTCGAATCAGCTGTCGGTCGAAGGCGCACTGACCACCAAGAAACAGAGTGAGGCCGCTGAGTATGTTGTATTTGTATCCGTGGGACTGGTATAGCACTCCTCTTTGTATATAGGCTCGTGGCTACGTTGTTATCGGTGTAGTTGAGGTTATTTTGTTTGTATAGACGTTCACCGACGGTTTAGGTGAAAGGGGTCTGTGGCGTGGCAAGTGCTGCACGTCTGAACTATTTTTATGGCACGGTGGTTACGGAAGTTGTAAAGTGTGTGATAAGCTTATGCCGTTTACTTCGGACTGGTCGTAGTGTGTGGCACGCTGGTGCTCTATGTGAATCTCAGTTTTATCGCGCATATCTCTTACTTTTGTTCTACCTGTACCGCTACTCGGGGTACAACCCCTTCAATGTATTCTCACTTGAAGCTTACGAACGTGCGCATCAGTTAGTGCTGCATTGTATTTGTATTTGTATCATCAGAGTGACCCAACTTATAGCATTCTTTCTATTATTGGGACTCAACTAATATTAATTTCTTAGTGTGACCCAACCCATATCATTATTTTTATTAGTGTGACTCAACTATTTATATTTTCATATTAGTGTGACCCAACTCTTATAATTTTCTCTCAATGCGACTCAACTAAAATCGTTTTCATATTAGTGTAACCCAACTATCATTTTTATTAGTGTGACCTAATATTATTTTTATATTATTGTGACCCAACTCATACAATTGTTTGTGTTCATGTCACCCAACTAATATTATCAAAATTATTTATATCGTGTTGCCAAACTAATAGCATTTATTTTGTACAATTAATTCTTGCACAGCCGGCAATTTGCACTCAAGCTGGCAGAAGGTCTTTCGCCCGAACTTGCACAGCACAGTGAGGACTCAGAGTAAGTCGCGTGCTAAATCTAGGGATTGTTTGGTGCATTTTTCCTCTGCCTCACACACACACACACACACACACACACACATATATATATATATATATATATATATATACACACACACACACACACACACACACACACATACACATATATATATATATATATATATATATATATATATATATATATATATACACATACATTGACACACACACATATATATATATATATATATATATATATATATGTGTGTGTATGTACATATATATATTTATTTATATGGCTCAGTGTGGACGAAAGGTGTGTATTTCCCCGACTGACTGATGGTTACCCTACTTGTATATCGGGTTCATACCTATTCTGCTCTGTGTACAGTCGCGCAATGGCCCTGAAACTGCAAGCGGAGGAAAACGACGAGGCGTCTGGGAGTCATAGTAGTACGAACTCGTCGCATGGGTAAGGCATTTTTAGTAGTTTCGCCGGTGTTCAAGGGATACATGTATAGGTCCATCTAATTCATATGGAAGTCATACTTCAAGATGTGAGGTACGCTCGGTTCAGACAGAATGTTTGGTTCGAAAGGTTTGTTTTTAACCGCATCTCTACTAATGTCTAGTTTGATTGTGGGTGCAGGAATTGTGTACCAGTATATCTACGTGCGGTAAATAACGTGGTCATATTCTCTACTCTACCATCGAGGAAACCTTTAACCGAGCTCACGCCACGCGCATATATAACAACCAGCGGGATGCTTGGTTGTGCATAGTCCTAGTAAGTTGGTTTTATGCTTGAATGTAGTTGCATACAAATAGAGACATATTCCAATCCTCAACTCTCATTGTACCGACAGACAGCGACCCAGCCAGTCGCAGAGCAATCCCACAACCACGCCGAGGGATAAGAGGAGCCAAGACAAGGACTCGTCCTGCTGTGTCTCGTAGCATTCAAAACGGATGTATGAACGATAAAAATAATACAAATAATAAAAGTCAAGGTGCTGAACGAAAAAATAATAAAAAGTCAAGGTGTAAGTCACAACCCAGATGTGTACATATATCTAATCAAGTCATTGGCATGAATTTGCCGAGTTAGCCAAGTCTGCGTAGCTCGGCACAGACGTGTTTCTCCTTCTTCAAATATACACTGTTCTTCCACACAGATGTAAAAATATTGTAGCGTATACAGTGTTTCGTGATCCTGTATAATTGCCGACAGCTTCCCCTTAAGTTTAGAAAACTATGAGTTTGGGTTGTTCCAAGTGTTATCTAGTATCATGCATGGAATTAATAGGTGGCGGCAAATGCGATAGTTTTCCCAAAATATTTATTCATCTCAGAATGCACGCAAATGGAACCCGTTGTATATTGCTCATACGTCGTGCTGTTATTAAAGAATACACGATAATCATCATTAAACCTCTTAAAAACGTTGGTAGTGGTGATAAGGAGACGTCCTTTATTTAACTCAAAGCCCCGCTCCCATATACACAGCCGAGGTCACCCAACGGAGTGCAATGGTACTCGCGTATTTATAGTACAAGATTTCGACATGGAATAAGGCACGCGCACCAACTCTACTCACATTCAAACCCACCCTCGAGTAGTGAAAGGTTTGGCTACATGCTTGCATACATATACGTACACGTATGTATTAGAACCTACATACACGAAACGTTTATGGCTACAAGAAGAACAGAGTCAGCACAGCACGACCCCAGAGAAACCGCGCGTCTAAGCGACTTTTAACTCGATAAAAGCTGGTCGCTCAATACAGACGCTTGACGCTACCCATGGTACTCTTGATGTTAAGAGACTTGATGTTCTGCCAATTCTTCTTAAGAAGAGACAGCAAGAAGTTGACAGCCAAGAAGATATTCTGTACAACATCCTCCTGTTCCATCTCAACGTGACCGATAGCCACACCAAGACATAGCACCTTCTTCATCTGAAACTTGATGGTCGACTTGACATCGTCAACCTTGGCTACAATATCATCGTGGGCCAAAAGAAGGGTGGGGAACTTACCGGCCTTGTTAAGACCTGGACCCAATAGTCGAGGAATCTGCTTGATCAGAGACTCGGATGCAAGGAAAGCATCGTGGGACTTAGCAAGCTTCTTCACGAGTTTCTTGTTCTTGTTCAGCTTCTTAAGATCCTCAACAGACATGTGGGGGATACCGTTCTCTTTCGCCTTATCGCAATGGGCGGCATCTCCAAGAATACAGATCTTCATTCCAGGACGAGGGATGTTGGGAAGCCTACAAACACATGAGAAGCGTACAATATTAGCAACTATTATTCTAGAAAGGTGTGAAGTAATAATGACCAAAGGATACATCGCCATACCGTCTGTATACTGATTTCGACTATATTCCATAACCTTTTACTAAGAGGTATCCGTACCGTAGAAATCTATCTCTAGAGAAGAAGCATACAACCAAATACTCGGAAAACAAGAATCAACACGAGTGAACAATAAGACAGAACCAAAACAAGATTGTTGATTAATCCAAAGAGAAATCCGAATATACTGAAGTAACTTCAAGATGATTACAACACAGAATTCAACAAGGTACAACCTAATATTGCGAGTACAAAGTCTAGTTGAATATTAACTCAATCCGGGCACAGAACAATTATTATCCAATTTCGGAACGAAGTATCAGGAGAGGCATCTAGATGAACATACACAACTCTATTAATGAATATACTGACATCCCGATTCAAACGAATAACGATGCTTAAATATGCATTCATCATACATTCAAGTGATGTAAACACATACAATGCAAGATCAAAAACTCTTGTTGCAAGACAGATTTTCCAAGGCTGCGAAGATTAATGAAAACTGAAACTAGACATCCCTGAATAGATTCCAGCAGTCGCTATAATATTTCCTTGAATGGTGTTTAATATAGCGCACTAGTTTACCAGTGTGTTCATGGAAACGAACATCTTGATGATATATGCGCATCACAAACACGGATAAAACAGTCAACTTGAACAGTACATATCATAGGATATGTACAATACAAGCCAATATTTATCACCCAAGTATTACATAAATACATCACTGTGCCATTATATTACTACTCCAGCGGATAAAACACGGGAGACATATACGGAGACACATACTTGACAGTTCCAGAGAAACGTTTGTCACGCTGGGGGTCGTAATTCTTGAGGCCGATCTGAAGCTCGATGGTCTCACGGAAGTTACGCTTCTTGTCGGTGGACTCCTTTAGGAGCTCCTCCAAGGCGTTCTCTACTGTCTCTCTCGATAGTTTACTCATGATTACAATGCGGGGCTAATGCTTGGGTAAAAAGAACGATTAATTAGGGTGTGTTGGAGACTAATATACGGACACGAGCATGTTCTTAACTTCTTGCCAGTGATTCACACTCCCCCGTGTACACGTTTTCGAACATTGTTTTCAGTACTCTGATTTTACTGATATGCATTTCCTGAAAAATCGAGTTGTTGCCAATAAATTCGTTCTTTTTTAAAAATGCGTTAATTACAGACCCAATTTTTTTATTCAAAGAATGATGGCTGCGAATGGGCAAAAATGTCCGTGATTCTGCGGGACAGACAAAAAACAGGACAAAAATTACAAAACGAAATCCCAAAACATCCTGAAAAAACGTATGTTGATATTGGTCTATTTTGAAAGTGATGTTGGATTCCATCACAACACCAACGAAGAAGTGAGGAAATTTTCAATATATTATTTTGTAATAAAAAATATAAAGTAATAAAATATTTTTTTTGTGCCCCATGCTTTCTATAATATCTGCTCCTAGATATTTGTCTTCTATTGAGAGTGACACATGGTTACATACACAGTTGGTCGGCTTTTTATACCAGCGTTTTGGCCTGCAATTCAGTCCGGGCAATCCAGGGATGCCTTCTATCTGGGGCGCACGGCCCTGAGCCCCGTCTGCTGGGCCCCTGGGCCTGGGGTCTCTGTCCCATTTTTTTTATATTGTGGAAGCGACGTTAAATATGTGTTTTTATAGATGTATATATATTTATTTACATATATAAAGTAAACAAATGAAAGAACAACAAGCATTGCATCCGGAACTACAGGTACATAACGTCTGATTTTGGTATCATGAGCATTTCTGCTTATGTATTATGGATATTTCGTTTTGTCTCTTAAGAGGATATGATTCATATTCTATTGCTGTGTGTGTGATTGGATTTTAGATAGTTTGTGATGATGACAAAATTTTACCCGGACGACCTTCGACGGAATTGCTTCCAATCCCTTGTTTTTGCTTGTGTTCGTGTAACTTGTTGTGTATATGTTGTGCTCTATGTTCTATGTTTGTCCCCGCACTTACAATTGCAAGGAGCTAGGTGCAAATGAAGTTGATTTTCATGACGGTTTGAACTATGAGAGCTGAGCTTTCTATCTTTTTTTTATATCACACTGACATATATATATATATATATATATATATATATATCTCGCGATATTTATCGTACCCATTATAGAGACTAGATTATGTGCAATTGTGCGTGATCGGAAAAAACAATATACTCATGTATTCCTTTTCTTCTATCCTTTCTTCTTTGTAGGTATCGAAACGTATCACAAGGAAGGTCCGAGGGAATTGACCAGTTCGGCGATACTCACTAAGAATGGATGTATAATAAAACTAATCAAACATGGGAACAGTAATTACACCAAATGTTTGTTTCGTTGAAGCTTACCTAACTGCACAAGCCCTTTTAGTGCCTATGATTTTGTGTGCAATTTTTTCATCACGAGCTATGGTCTGACTAAATATGGAGATTTCACTAACACTTTGTACAAAAAATGTATTAATATGTGGTGTACACTATAAAACTTGACAAACAAACTTGTACACAAGAAGACCTGCACGGAAATCTGGATTGTATCTGCAGAGACTGTAGAAATATAACAGTTAAGGCTATTTTGGTAAATTTAGTGATTCTTGTTGCAGCTTCTTTTTGGTGATTCTTCTTCCAGGAGTCAAGCGGGAAATTTGCACTAATATGTAATTTGGTGTACAAGACTGAATCTAGACTTTGTTGTCAAAAGCTTTTCTTCTAGCTGGCAAATTGACTGTTGAGTCATTCTTCTGTCTGTAAAACGACTTGAATACGAAGCCTTTCGATTTGAAATTAAGTAGTCGCAGTGAAAACAACCGCAGTCATGGGAGCAGGTGGAAGTGCTTACGAAAAGCTAATGGCATGGCAGTCTACAGGAGAATTCATGACTTATGGACCGTCCAAACACCGCATGTATGTCAAGCAAGTGGGTAGTTCAACTGCGTCAGCGGACAAGACCTTGCTGCTACTCCATGGCTTTCCAGAGGTATGTGCGAATACACTTTAAATGCACAAGATGTACTTTGTATATATGTACATGCAATAATATATATATATATATATATATATATATATATATATATGTGTGTGTGTGTGAGTATATATATATATATATATATATATATATATATACATATATAAGTGTGTGTGTGCGTATATATATATGTATATATTTATATATATATATATATATATCTTCTGATCTGATGGTCATCAACTAACTTAGGGTAGCGCTCGCTTTTGCAATAGCTTTGCATCCAAAGTTGCGATTTTTCTAGTGTTATATGCAATACCATGCTTAAACGATAGCTTGATGCTCATCACTGTTATTACTTACGTGATGAACATCAGTTTTGGCTTTCGCACTGTCCTGTCAAGTTATATTCGATTTCTATCGCCTTCATCCTCTGAGCTGAATAAACGTAACCTACACGTCTACATCTCAGTGTTGGCCGACCCATTCGCAAATACACACCCACAGCTTACACAATGAGTCTCTTTACCACATATATCCTCCAGTCATCGCTCTCGTACCATGCTGTGCTGGATGGGCTCATCAATCTCCGGAAGACAACGTCAACGTCCGACAAACACCGTGACAGTGACCATGTGGATGGCGAGAGGCGCTTCGATCGCATCGTCTTGTTTGATATGCTCGGGTATGGCCTCAGTGACAAGCCCGATGCATACTCATACTCGTTGCTTGAACAGGCAGACACGGCGCTGTGTGTGTGGAAGCACTTTGGCGTGACCGGTGGGCACCTACTAAGCCATGACATGGGCGATAGTGTGGCAACCGAGCTCGTTGCCAGGCATCAGAATGAGACTATGCCGGGTTGGTTCAGTGACGGTCTACAGTCCCTAACCTTTACGAATGGGAGCATGGTGATGGAGCTGTGTGCACTGAGGACTGTGCAGCACCTACTGCTGAGTGGGTATGGTTACTATCTGCAGTATCTAACGGTAAAGAGTGTGATGGCACACCAGATACGCTCTGCACACGGCAACGCGACTCTAAGCCAGGAGGAGATTGATGTGATGTGGGAGGCCAATTTGCTGCAAGAGGGGAACATGAAGACCTACCTGACGATCAAATACATCAACGATCGCAAGCAGTTCGAAACCACGCGCTGGTTGCCCGCTCTGGCGCAGACCAAGCTACCCGTGCATCTGTGTTGGGGAGATAGCGATAATGTGGCACGGGTGGAAATGGTACACCATCTAAAGCAGAAGGTGTGCAAGGAGGCGACGGTCACCATCATGAACGGCGTAGGCCACTTCTGCCAATTGGGCAGCCCGGAGAAATGGCTGGAGGCTGTGGGCGCGTACTACACGACGTTGGGTTGATTGTCAGGCGCTGCTAACATCTTGTTTGCACTTTTCAGTACAATCACAACCCAAATTGGAACCGATACCTAGATATATCCCGTATTTGCGAACTTGGATTGGCTAGGTCTCGGTGATTTGTGGATATCTGATACTCAGCTATGTGCTTTGTTGGTAAACTTGAGACGTTGGTGCAGCGGACGAAGTAGTGGAGGCTTAGTGGGGTTGTGTGCTCGCAGGCTGAATCGTACTAAATTGATGCCCACCGAGAACGGCGTAGTAGTACGGAAGGTCTTGGAGTAAAGCTGCATTAAGTAGCTGATATTTATGTTAGCTCATTCGCTAGTGGCGTACTTAGGTGTTGTAGTGTATATATGCAAGCTATTGGTGGTGGACAGGTGAGGTCTATATCCTTGCCGGAGATAACTGAGGTGCAGCTCAGGAAGACAACAGATTAAATGTAGAGACCGAGAGCCATCGTGTGTACAATTGGTTGTGGGAGTTGACTTGGAGTTCGGAATGTACCCACAATATAGCTCGGTGTGACGAGTGATGGTTTCCCCCCCAAGAGCAAAGGATTGCTTGCGAGTTACCTGTGGTTTATATCTCTCGAGTAAAGACATGAGCGAATGCACATGGGGAGTGGCATCTTCGCAGCAAAGAAATGCAGTTGTATGGTGTGCGATTTAGATTCGTGGAAGTGATGTGGTTCTGTATTGTTCTTGAAAGTTTCTAATTTTCGTTTACAATTACTGATTAAGTTGTTCTTGAAAGTGTCTATTTTTCGTTTACAATTTCTGATTAAGGACAGGGCAGCACACATCTCGCTCCAGTGATCGACAATAGCAATGGCTTTCTCTAATATAGAGTGGCGCTCTACAGTTTGTATTCGTTTCTGTCTGTCAGAATAGCTTTGATCACACACGCAGTAACAGATGAATCACTAGACACTGCTAGAATTGAATGGACACCAGGTAGCTAGTCAACGAAACTCACACGAATGTACATAGGAGAAGAACCCTTTTTCCGAGAAAGATCTTTTGGGAAGTTCAGTGCCTATTGTGCGAAAGTAATACATGCAACCTGTTGTGTGCAGCGGGTGCTCTCAAACTCCAATTGATTCCCGGCTATATGGGATATGTTGATGGTAGTGATGTGTAGCATATGTGACATGCGTCGCTACTGCCTCGTATTAATTAAATATAGTCTGCCCAGTCAGAATATGGCACGGCTTGCATTGCTTGCTCCACTACAATGCAAATCACACTGCTACAGCAACACAACGACCCGCGTGATGTATGGTTAACTATCAATGTATTGTCGTTGAGTTGTTGAGAAGGCGTTTGTATTGGATCCTTTATAGTATCGTGCCCTTCGCCATAGACTTGAACGAACTTTGTCAAACACACGAACATCTCAACCATGTACGTATATCGGTACCTATTTATACATAGCTGCTCTTCGGCTTACTTAAGCCTCTCTCAGCATTCACGGGTGTCTCCATGCATGTTCACGAGGTTCGCGAAGTACCCCTATCGTATCATCAACATATTAGCATAATAAATAACTGTCTCCATAATTAGCGGCGTCTGCCACGGCTCTTCTTCGCGCCTGGTCGAGGAGATGTTCGGGAACTTCCATCCGCTCTATCGACTCGTTCGTGCATGGCACGACACTCCCGGCTGTCGAATAGCTCTCCACAAGAAAGACACGGACACTGTGTATGTTTCTGTGGATTTGCATGCCTCATCACATGCTGGCGGTATGCATTCTCATCCACGAATGACTTGTCACATCCCTTCCACTGGCACACAAACTGGACGCTCGCGCGGTCTCTGTGTCTCTTCCGGAGACTGTGCGCATTTGTAATCCCCCCATCACTCCCCCGCGACAACCGTCCTGTGCGTGCCTTGGGCTCGTCAGTTCGCTTTCTCTTACGGGACTCCTTCGCGAAGTACTGACTATCCAACACGCGTCGCTGTGTTTTGGGTGCTGCAGCATGGTTCATAGCTTTCTTTCTGCTCACACGGACCTCTGGATCGGTTCTATGTTGCATGATACGTTGAAGCGGAATTGGCTCGGGCGCCGGTGCAATAAAACCATCAGCATCGGCAGCACGCGAGTGTGCACACATGCTCAGCCCTCCACTGTCTGAATCCCTGGCAGCGCTTTCTTCGGCTTCCGATCCTTGGTTCTGGCTTTCATCTTCCGACGACACAGTACAATTCTTTGGCTGTTCTGGGCCAACGTGCTCGACATCTTGTGCACGCAATCGCATCTCTCCGGAAGGTCTCCTGGCGGTTGTGCTGCAACGTTGTACCTGTACATCCGTGTCGGATTTTCCGTCGATAGATTCATCCGCGGAATAGGGCACATCGCTGTCCGACGAGTAGCCCTGGTCTTCATTTGCTGAGCGCAGTCTTGGGCTCCTGAACCCCTTTCTGGCGATCGTACCTGGTTGTTGAGTGCTTGTCATGACCTCTGTACGTGTCTGGGCATCGGGTCTGCCTTGGCCTCGTTCAGACTCAGTTGAGGGCTTTTTGCTGCTTGCTTCTTCTGCCTCTACATTTGTCACCCGTGGACCCGGCGCCCTAAAATATTCTTTACTTTCACCCGGATGTGCACTATGGGTCTGTGTATCTTTCCTTATCTGTCCTTTTAAATCAGTGTTTGTCTGGTGATGAACACCGCCTCTCCTATCTGCAGATGTAGCCATTCTCTTCAGCGGCGGATTGGTTAGCGCCTCCCATCTTGCAGCCCGTTTGAGGTGAACTCGACGTTCTCTCCCGCTTCTGTTCCCGCGTGTCTCGGCGGTACGTGAAGGTGTGCTGTCTGGTTCTGTGTGTGTGTTGGTGATACCTGCGGGGCTGTTTGTGGTATCGCTGCGTGCGTCGAGAGCTCTGTGTGCGTGTGTATGCTCTTCTTCGCACGGCAGCGTCACTCCATTCGGCGAGATGTGTATACATACTGGCGGATCCGCTTGTAACTTGTTCTCCATTGGAAGGACTTGGCCTCTTGCCAAGGGCAAACCGGGGTCAGTGAGGACCTTGATCAGATTATCCCTGACTGGTCGGGTTATTCTTGCTGTAATAGGTGTGCCGGATGGCTGCGTTTTATCAGATGTGTTCTTTTGATTGGTGGGGATGAGTAGCATGAGTAGCTCGCCAGCAGTCATAGAGCAGGGATCGTCCATCAGCACAGCAGTGGCACGCTCGCCGGCCAATGTGTCTATCCTTGATAGTTTCGACGACGTGGTGGTACATGGGGTATCAACCTCAGCTGATAGGTCGAGTGTACCGCCTGATGTTTGTTTGTCAGCTCTTTGCGAAGTATACTGTTTGCTGTGTGCCTTAGTGGTAGCGGGCGTGCTTGATATGCAAGTAGTTTCGTCTGGGGTGGACAATATAGTCGTACCCCGCACAATCATTGCCCTGGCTGCAATGGGTTCATCGGGTATTATAGTCAACACATGTGAGCCTATGGCCGTGTTCGGGCCCTCTGTGTTGGTGGCATGAGGTGATATAGTTGGGCTACTGGCTTTGCCTGAAGCACATGTGGTATCCATGCTACCGTCTTTGGTGTATTGATGTGTTCTGCGTGCTAGCGTGAGGGGTTGGCTGTTGTCTGCTGTCGTGATGGAGGGTGTGTCGAGCGCCCCAGTTGATGTGTCCGTTCTGACTATCTTAGCAGAAGCAGGTATACCCGATACATCACGCGCGGTAGCTGTAGTGTGCACATCTGTCGATATATCTATTCGAGGTGTATCAGGACAACGAGTTGTGCTTCGAGTGGTGCGGTTGCGAGCCTTTCGCGTAACTAAGGTGCTGGGTGTCTTTGTAGGCGTGATCGTGGGTGTTGTCAAACTACCACCTGTATCCGCACCGGCACTTAGTCCCTTATGTACACCAACAGCCGCCAACGGGTCGAGCAGTTCGTCACTGATCACCATATCATGAGCCATAAGTAGTTTACCAGGTAACGTTACCTTATGTGCCTGCAACAACTCTGCGACTCTCGCTCCAACATTCAGCGCTGGTGTTCTCGTATCGCCTTCCGGTGGCTTGGTTTGTGTATCGCCACATGAGCCGCCGATGCAAGGCGTGCTGCTTGTACAGGCGGTGGCCAGTCTCTCAGTCTCTGCCAACAAACCACCTCTCACCTTCCCTTGATCCGTGCAAGACTCGCTCTCCTCCATTCTGCTGCTATCAGAGCCATCACTCACGCTTGTGTTCGTTGTGAGCACAGGACTGATCCCACGCTGCGTCCCCACAGTCTCCCCAGTGCCCTCCGTTGCGTCAGCGGTCTGAACGTTGGCCGTGTACTCCTGCATGCTTCTCGTGCTCTTGCTTGGATTGTTGTGCGAATCTAGTTGAACTGCAGAAGTCTCACTCGTCGCATCGATCGCATGCGTACCACGCCTCTCCCTTCTGTACATTGCCGCCTGCTGTGATTCGAGCAGGCGTAGGTCATTGGCTCTTTCAAGCGATTCCGCGTTCGCCTTCGGTGTATTCGTTCTACTGTTCTCAATATTTACACTCGACTGATAAGCATTTACAAGCCCCGATGCATGTTCGCCCCTATCGTCATTGGTACTTTCGACACTCATTCGACTGGCGATGCTATCACCATTCTCCACATCCAGCGTTCTGTGTTGAGCCTCATCCATGTTCTCGAGTGTGCTTCCTTCAATCATTGCACACACCTCAGCTACTCCTGTGGAATGTCTGCTGTCCTTCTCCTTCTCTGTGGACCTTTCACCTTCTGGTTTTTCATTACAAGCAGTTGCCAACACGGAGGACTCGCAATCGCCGCTCTGAGCATCCTTCGGCCTCTCGCTGCTATGTACCTTTGAGTGTCTGTCTTCAAATGCTTGCGCAGTGCACATCCCATGCTTAGTGTCGATGCCTTCGCAACTGATGCTTGCTGCTCGTATATCACTTTCTTCTGTGTCATCTGTAGCGCTCTCGCCAGTTATAATATCCTTTTCTTGCTCGCCCTCAGCCCTGTCATCATGCACACACTCTCTGGCGTCTGCTGCCGTGTCTGCAGTATCAGTTACTTGCACGCTAAAAGCTCTTTCCATGCTTTCAGTTCCGTTACCACCGGTGCTCGTGGGCTGTTTAGCATCTCCTGCTGAGCCATCCGCGAGCATATCACCAGCTGCCCTTCCTTCCGTTCCTTCATTTCCCATAACATCGCCACCAAATTGCTCGCGGGTGTGGGGTGTTGTGTGGTTAGCGTGTATCAATGTTTCGTTTGTCGTTTGTACTGATGGAACAGCTCCCTGAGCATCAACACCGCCACTGACAGCGCTTGTAACTCGTGCAGGACTAACTACAGCCCCACCTGTGTCCGTCTGATCTTCGTCCCTTGGCTCATCTGTCAGTGAAGACCCATTCCCGTCCTCTGTGCCTTGACAGTCCATCAGGTCGCTGTCATGTGGCTTGTTATCTGCTCGTAGTTCCTCAGTTGATTTATCGCAAACATCATCCCCGCAATCTTCCTCAGGAGTGTCCGCAGGAGCGTGTATGTGAGCGTCTCGAAAGGTGTGATAGAGCATCAAACTTTGCTGTAAATGTAAACGCGCAAGTAGACTTGCTGCCAGCGTGTACTTTGGTGTGGGGGCAGTGGCAAACGCTGAGAGCACATGTGTCTCCACAGGCAAACCCTCAGATGAAGAACCGGCGCAATCGGGTACACGGCCAGTGTCTGTATCGGTGTGGAGATGTGATCCTCTATGGACTTCTTGGGTTGTGCCTGGTGTTACACTGTCCACTCGTTGACTACCATCGGTTAAAACTCCCTCCACATTCTGTGCTGCATCATTTGATCCCTTTGCACTCGTTGGGCTAGTGACTGAAACGCCCTGCAACTCCTGAGACCTGTCTGGCGTTGTCGTCCTGCAATCGTCGTGCCCACTTGTTGATGTACCTCTGGTTTCCTTGCGTATTACTAGTGATACGTTTTTCATCCCCTGAGTGCTATCTGTCGAGCTTCTGTCTATTGCCCGCGGCACCTCCTGTGATACTTCCGCTTGACCCTCAGTTGATTCGAATGAGACTCTGTCTGCCCTCCCGGAATGTTCTTGTACAGGAACATCGACCATCAGAGGCGCTTCTGGAGTGCAAGAGCTATTTGCCTGAGCTCGTTTGACTGCGACTTCAACGGTCTGCCTAGCTGTGCTGAGTGAAACTCCGTACACAGCGCAAGCGGTATTCGATACCACGTGCTTAGATCTCATAAATGTGGCAGTGGGCGGTCGGTCTATTCCCTGCGAGAGGTTGTCTGTGCACTGAGAGGCTAGTGCCTCCAAGTGTGTAGTACGTATGTCTGGTGTCACTCTGTCCACCCCTCGGGGTGTCGAATGAGCTGATCCATCCCCATGCTGAGTTATGTCGAGTGACGCCCTGGACGGTTCCCGATGGTTGTCTGGTGATTGGCTGTTAAATTCCTGAGGTGTGACCGGCAACGCTCCATTCACCTTTTTACTTTGAAGTAATGGTTCCCCGAACGCTGCGTGGGGGGTAGCTGATGAACCGTCTTCCTTGTCTCTCTGAGGTGGTTTGTGCAACACTCTGTCCGCGTCGTGCGACTGCTCAGGCGACGCTTCTGCTACGTCCTTCGGGGTGTGTGGCGATTGTGTTTTCGTATCTCGATGTGTGTCTGTTGAAACATAATCCAAGTCCATGGGAGTGTCTGCTGAAATATCAGCCACTATCTGATGAGTCTCATGTAGCACGCACACTTCCTGAGTTGTACGCGTGGGCCGTCTTTCATTTTCCATGCATACCGTTTGCAACCCTTTGTGTGTACCCTGAGAATTGTCAGATGGTGTGCTCAGTCTATGGGGCGTGTCTGCCAGTTTGTCTACTATTCGGGGTATATTTGGCAGTACATCGCTCACCGTCTTAGATGAGGCGCGATTTGAGGCCACCCCCTCGACGGACAATTTCAGTCCATCACCGGCCACATTCGGTGGAGTGTCATGACATGTGTCATCTACTTGTGACGTGTCTAATGACAACCTCTTCGCTACTTGTTGCAGTCGTAGAGCACTAGCTTCTTCTTCGTCAACTTGACACATATCTGGTGATAATTCTATCAGTTCCGGTGGTGTGTATGTTGATAGTCTTATCCTCTCGGCCGTTGCCTGGGACTCTCCGTCAATGATACGAGGAGTGGTAGTAGAGGGCACTTCATCCACCAGCCGAGTTGTGTCCTCCGCCTTTCTCATGACAGTTTGGGTGACTGTTTGAGGAACTGTAAGTGCGTGTGATGGTACTCCCTCCATTGTCTGCGGTATATCGTACGAGACACTTTCTATTGTCGGCGACGTAGTGGGGAATGCAGCTAGTACTTGCCACGACGACTGTATTGTCGGTGCGTTTAAATTGTGAGATGACTCTACTAACCCATCTTCGGCCTCATTATTTGCAGCTGACAAGTCTTCCTCTACCGTTTGCACTTCCTCAGGTGTACCAAGCGCCCTCCCCACCACTTTCGGCGAAGTATCAGCTGGATGAGATGACAATTCTTTCATACTTTGTGCACTATCGTATGTGACACTCTCGGTAGATTGGCACTTGTCCCTGGGTACTGGCGACACTTCCGGAAGCATATCTATTAACAGTCCGACTGATCTCTGTGGCATCTCCATTGAACAGAGCCCGGCTTTCTTAGGTACAACGGATATCACTTCAGTTACAGTCTCCGATCTGATCGGAGGCGCTTGGACCATTTCCTGACAGGTCTCGGTCGGGATGATGGGCGAACGTTTGGGGTCACGTGAGTCTGCATCTATTTTGTGCGGTGTCTCGAGTGGCAGATGTCTATAGTTCAGCTGTGTAGGGGATACCACTCCATCTACGCCCTCTGTTACGTTCCGAGACATTTCTAGAGTTATCTGGTAGGCACCAGTTATGATGCCTTGTTGAAGGGTATCACACATCCCTCCTTGTGTGTTCGATGTTGTGATAGACTCTCCCTCGCGCTCTTCTGGCTTGTGTCTTGGCTTTCTGGCCTCTATCTGAGAGTTGTCAGGTGGGTGCTTGAACTGCCGCTGAGTATCATCAGTGAACTCGTCTGCCACACTGTTCGTGTCCAATGACAGTATCTTTACCGCTCCAAGTGGTCCCATTGAACTGCCGACCACTTGCTGAGAGCTGCCCAGTGGCATGGCGAGCTGCTGAAGGGTATCAGACGACACTGTGTTTCCTTTGAATTTGCTGGACGGCATTTCTCCCACGTGCTCAGGCACGTTCTGTAGCCCTGTGTTCACATTCTGTAGCCCTGTGCTCACGTTCTGACGTGTATCTGGTGAGATGATGGGTTGCCGAGGGACCCTGACTGACACATCAGGTGTATGGGGTGTGACCAATGATCCCTCACTCGCGTCCTGAGATGTATGGAGGGACACTTCGGTAGTTCCCGGGAAGACGAGTGGGGTATTGATGCATTCCATAAGAGTATGGAGTGAGATGGGCTGTTGGGTGGTGATTGTCATTGATAACAACCCTATCTGTCTAAGCGGGCTATTGGGGATTCTAGTTTGTTGCTGCTGGGGGTTCTTGTGTATAATGCCGTGGTCAGGGGCTACAGCTACTGGTACCTGGTCATGGGCTACAGTTGCTGGCACTTCCTCTACAGCCCAAAATAATGTGTCCGCTGACATCTCAACCACTTGTCGAGGGTTGGCAGATGCGTCATTAAACTTTGACTGAATACCTGGGGATACCTGGTGCAGAGGTAAATCAGCTGACCGCATAGCAGGCACTAGAAGCATCTCTGCGGATTCTCCGGCAAGTTCTGTATGCGTGTCAGGTGTAATGCGCTCTGAGAGAGGAGGTGAGACTTTCTCATCACTGGAGATTTCAGTAGCCACTCCGTCTTCTATCACCCTGAACCCATCGTGGGTGCTGCCAGGTGTATCATAGTACTGTTGATGAGCTTTCACAGCCTGGGCTGTGTATGGGGATGCGGTGACCTGGTCTTGAAAACTGTCCGGTGTGTCGTACGGGTTCTTACGGCACACCCCCTGGCCGTGGGATGTATCAGGTGGCCCTTCATCCGAGTCTGAAGCTATGTCTGGTGACAGCCTAACTATTTCTGGAGTTGTATTAACGCAACCCATCTCCACATCATCCCCTGTATCACCAGTAATAGTCTTCCGTGGCGTTGTGCGATCTTTCTCGAAATTTAGCTGCTCTTGTAGTTGTGTGTAGTTTGCAACATCGCCCTTGTCACCTCTGCTAACCACGCAGCGTGTCACGTCTTTGTCGGTCTGTGTATCTGTGCGGGTGCTACCCGGGTCTACTATAACATCTCTTGCCATATCGGAGAGGATGTTCGTGCGCATTGGTGTACTTAAATCTTGCGGAGGTGAGGATACAAAGTCATCTAGCTCCCAATCTGGAGTCAGGCGTACTGTTCGAATAACCTCATCGTGCACATCTGTGGTGGTATTCGATCCTGCGGTCTCACCCGCATGTGAGTACTTAGACTCTTCCGAGGTTCCCACTGGACGTTTGACCGAGGTAGTGGGCAGCCACACATCATTCTTCTGCTTTCTCCAACCCGATATACGACCCGGATTCTCTCCGACACGGCTGCTCGTGTGGGATGTGCCACATGTAGACCGTGTATCATTCAAGTGTGCTTGTGTGCCACTCACAGGAATTACATGCCCATCCCAATCATTGTGAGGTGAAACGGCATCTGTGGCATTCTCAAATGGCATACTATCTACACTGGGTACAGCATCCGTGGGGAATGATCGGTCATCGAGGTCATGACCTTCATTGCTCGTAGGCTCTTCTTTAATTTCATTACTCCGATCGTCCATCAACTCCCCACAGCACTTCTGTGCTGCCTTCTCTGCACCTTTCTCGTCCCTGTTTCTGTCATGCGACACGGTTGACGACGTCGCACTTGATTGCATATCCCCGAGTGAGGTTTGCCCAGTCACATGTCGGTGTTCTTGTACGCTGGGACGTGTTACAGTTGTTGCTAATTCCTCCTTAATTGGCTTTAACGCAGCAATATTTTGTTTCTGCAGTATGGCTGGGTCACTCTTCAGTAGCCAATTGGCATCATCTATTCTCTCCTCTTCTGTAGACTGTGGTTTGTCATAGGTAGTCTTAGCCGCCGTGGTCTCAACCACAACCATACTCGAGACTGCTGATTGTTTATTGAGCGATGATATTTCCTCGTCCGCTCGTATAATGTCATGTGTCCGTGTCAGCGTCTTTTTAAGTGCTTGTATTCGCTTGCATTTGCGTGTATAGGCCTGTGGTACTGTCTGTACGCACGGTTTTCTGTTGCCGGGTGTGTGGAGCTCACCTCTGATTGATGCAGCAGGTGCATCCACTTCCAACGCAGGCCATTCTACTATTGTTACTAGGTGTGCATGAGAATGTTGCGTATTCGGTGGTTTGCTGCGTCCATCTTCATAGGCTGTTTTACCCCGTTCATCGGCAGACACATCTTTTCCCTGCGCGTACAATAAGATATCGTCCCAATATGAAACATAGCTCTTTTCTACAACTCATTTCACCCAAAGTGTTTCCTACCGCTGGAGTGTAGATACCAGCAAGTCATTAGTATTGAAAATTGTAAAGAGCTCGTACGTAACATGCACCCGGACGTCGTGTTAGAGTTTGTAGCCGACACCATCCTTGTGCACTGGTAGCCTATATATTGTACAAGTACATTTGATCACACATACACGCTTGTTCGACTACGCTATAGATATCACCACGCCACATATGACCAAACCAATAATAAATCACATACAGCAGACTGCGATATACGACATACCATCTCCTCAGTATTCGGACGTGTTGTGGCTGTGGTTGTACGCACATCTTCCCTTTCCTCAGCGGAGCGCGCATTCTGTGTATATATAAGCGTAATTCAGTCTCCATTATACGCTCACAGGCCACTTATATATGTGAAAAGAAGGAATGCAGCTGTTTCAAGTTCATCGACTTATCATTTTCTGGCAATGCAAATATGCTTTCCTATCACCCCTGTGAGGGGCTGTTCACCGTGAGGGGGCTGTCCCATGTCCGTCCGCTTGTTAAGAATATTTCTTCAGGTTTGGTCTGCTTCCGTGCATACACACCGTAGTCAGTTGTGAGCTGAACATGTCATTTTGTCATAGTTAAGTGTAGAGGAAAATCGGTAAAGCAATCGTCTGCAGGTTATAAAACGGTCTACTGAATCCACTTACATCGAATTGCGATGGCATTTCAGTGCTGCGGCCTGGAACTGTTGTCTTGCCGAGCTTGGACTGATACAAAATAGGAATTGCATTTAAATAACTTCGTCAGTACAGTGTCTATCCACAATTTTTAACATGCATGTATGGGAGTCCTCGCTGTGTGTTAAAACCCTGACGAGTGGAACTGAAGCTTGATCATGTGTGTAGTGTGGGAGTTGCGATTCGCGTTTGTGAATGTTTGTCGCCCCCCGCGCACGCTTGGCACCCGGCGACATTACTAATTTTAAACATCAAATGGTTTGATTCCTACACAAACTATATATATATATATATATATATATATATATATATATATATATAAATACATACCACAAATACCATGCACGTGCACTAGATAGTCCATCGCAAAAACAAATGCCATAGATATTGCCACGTTAATCTACATGTGTGTATATGCTCATGAATAACCTCATAATCAAGAAGTCAAAGGCAAAATGGAACTCAGCGCCCACCTTCTTGGTGGCAGTGGTGGCAGTGGTTGCAGCGACAGATCGACTTTCATTTGCAACGAATGGACCTATAGCAGTCTGTGCCATAGTGTCAACCTCGGCCGAGGGAACTGACGCGTCGCATATAAGCCCGGTTGCGTTCTGACTATCATTTACCTCATCGAATTGACGCTCTACCTCAGCGAGATTGCCGACCACGAAAGGTCCATCGGCTTTAGTAGACGGTTCACCCTCTGCCGAGGAGACAATGTTGGAACTATCTGTATGCCCACGACGGGTGAAAGCCCTCTCATATCTGGTACCCTTGTGCGAAGGAAGTTGTGTCTGGTCCGCAATACTCTGCTGTACCTGATTAAGGCTTCGGCTAAGACTACTCACTTCACGTACTTCGCCACTCTCAGTACTAATAGATGGCAGTGGTAGCTGTGACTGTACCTGCTCAGGTACTAAGTCTGTCAAATTGGCCAGGGTTGTATATATATTAGTTGTACGGCTCGCTTTGGGCGATTGAATGCTGCTCTCTGTAGAGCATGCATACTGACTGGGAGGCGGGCTTGACTTTGGGCTTCCGCCAGACAGACAGCGAGTGAAGAAAGCGGGGTCCCTATACTTCATATTCTCCTCATTTGTACTACGCCGATTCGCTGGGTTGCTCGTAGTACAGGCATGCGCTGTATCCACCCGTGCATGGTCGGAGCTGTCGTCATCGAGCACCTGTGAGGGGGTCGTGCTGGGACTTGTGGTTGCTACGGGGGCCACACTCGGACTGGAGACCGTATGTGCCTCGGGTAGTACGAACGTATTTCTGGTCAGTCCGGTACTAGCTGATCCATCCTGGAGTGTAGGTAGGCTCTCAAGGTTGCCCTGTGTCAGTTGGACTGCGCTAGTGTCCGTAAGTAGTGGGAAGCTGGATCGTTCAAGGCCCATAGTCGTTCCGATACCCGTCGCAACGGTGCCGCTGGAGCTCTCCTGTCGTATGCGCGACGCGCACGCACTCGCAGTTGTGTTATCATCACAGATAGTACCGGGAACCGCTATGCCCGCTTTGGAGTCACCGAAATCCAACGAAGTGTCAATGATTTGTGACACAGCCGGGTTAAGGGTCATAGCCGATGCCGGACCCGATGTATCGCCCAACACCGTTCTCTGGTCGATCAGACCTTCCTGTAACATTAGCCTATCAAGCTGGGTATCAGGCCAATTGAAGATAGGCGGGTATGCACCATCGCCCAAACTGGTCCAATTTTCCATGAAACCGCTCCAAGCCTTGTCGAAAGATGAAACTTCGCTGGTGGTTGGTATGTCAGGTAGGAGTGGTTGCTGTAATGCCCTGCATTTTTCCTCCCAGAATGCAGTACGTGGGGCGGATATATTGGACGGGGTGGTTTGGGAATAGTCTCGGAACTCAACAGAGTGGTCGGATGTCGAGCCTGAATAAAATGTGTCGCGAATCTGTGCAATGGAAGGATATGTGGTACGAATACGGGATAGCTAGATGAATTAGAACTAAGATAACTGCACTAATTTCAGTATCCAGAAGACAGTAAGAGAATAGACTGCAGAGCTATGAAAGCCGTAGTTCTTACCTTAGTTAGTACTTCGATGGGAGACGATGATACTTTTTGCATAATAAAGACACGGAAAGCATCCTGAGATATTGAAGGAGAAAGAATACTCGTCGACGACGTATTCCCTGGACTGTCACACTTCTCGCAATCTGTAGCGAGACAATTTTTGCTTCCTTTGCTAGATGTTTTCTTCTCTGTTCCTGCATACATGATATCGAGGATAAAAACTGTTGTTTCTGATAGCAAAGAGATGAAGTAGAGACAGCTTACGCTGCTCGGGCGTCGCTTCGATTTTCAAAAACACAATGATTGTAGAGATCGATTTACTTCGAGTGAACGTCCCAGTTCGCTTTATTACAGTTTTATTTCAAAACTCGAGGATCTCTCTGCATGTAAAGTGGATAGTTTCTATTCATTCCATGCTTCAGTGACGATATTGGCACGGATAATGCTTAGGAAGGGAAGCTGCAACAAGATCCTAAATGACGATATGTGTAATTACGTGGTACTTCATCTTAAGCCTCTTGAAAGGGTTCGATAAGTGTTCATATACACTATGACTTGTTTCGTTCAGAATTTTAAATATTGTCGGTGTGTCAAAAAGGGCATTTGGAACGTAAATCACTGCTTGACCATATGTTGGGGACAAATCGAAATTTCTTGAGTTCACTTGTGACTGTAACTATGGTTATACGGCTTCAAGCCTAGTCAAATCCGGAATAGTCGATACATTGCTTGCGAACAAGTATAAATTGCGTGTCATCTGCAACCCTGCGTAAATTCAATTACTCCACTTTTTATGTGCGTGTCGATCAAGTATACTATTTCTGGACGTGTTAAATCCTGAATGTATTCAGCAACTGAAAATTGTCAGGTCATTGCCTGCGAAACTAGTATGAAGTGTATAGCATAAGCTAACGCGCAACTCTGAGTGCGCATGTTTTCGCATTTATTGTGTGCCCATATACATATATGTATATATATATATATATATACATAGAGTGAACAATTTTTTTTTCCCGTGTGCATGCTAAATTTATTCACCAACTAGTCCAAAGCATTGCTGTTTCCACAGGCCGTTGTCACAATCGAGCCTGTAGACGCGTTCGTGGAGAACCGCCAAATCATTGTCTGAGAATCTAAGATGAGATGTATGTCATCTGTTCATGCCCAACTCTGAGAACGGTTAAATATTCTATTCAGTCATCGTGCTTTTGAATTTCAAATCTTTTGGCTGTCATTCTGAAGTGTATGCGTGCAACCGAGGAATGCTTTGAGTATATCGACCTGTTCACGACGCACTTCTAGCGTATGTTCAATTTTCGTGTTAAATGTATTGAATTACGGCGCGTAGAGGATCAGTTACATCCAGCAGATATGCTTATCGTTCGTGTCTAGTTATGCATACGCAGTGTTGAAGTGTACGATGGTTATTTGTACAGTACAACCGAGATTGTGCACACTTAACCCTAAACCCTAAGCCCTAAGCCGAAGTGGAACTTATGTAGCAAACCCTAACCCGGAACCCTAAACGCGAAAACGACTATTAGATGCAAGTCTCTGTGGATAGCTATTTAGCCAATCCAGCTGTGGTAATCCAGCTGTGGTAATCCAGCTGTGGTAATCCAGCTGTGGTAATCCAGCTGTGGTAATCCAGCTGTGGTAATCCAGCTGTGGTAATCCAGCTGTGGTAATCCAGCTGTGGTAATCCAGCTGTGGTAATCCAGCTGTGGTAATCCAGCTGTGGTATTCCCTTTTGCAGTCTCGGCTGTGTAAGGCATCTGTAGTATGTACTATCAAGTTGTTGACAGTTCTGTACCCTACCTCTAATATCTGCACTTCTGCAGGGCCTTGTCTACACATCGCGTGTACGAGGTACCGTACGAGGTACTGTTGAGTTTACTTGCACAAAATTGATTAGATGATTAGATGCTGATTCGCAAGTGCACATCTACCCCGCCGTGTTCCTCTCGTTTGCACAACCATATGTCTGATAATTATCTAGTATTAGCGTGCGATGCACTCGAACACAGATTCATATGTATGTGTAACAATTGCGCAATATTTACACGGTGTCTACTACACATATTTCTTTTGAAGTAGTAATTTTTATACGGTTGATGTAATTAGATGGCCAAGCAACAGTATAAAATATTATTTACACTTCTCTTTTGTTATTTAGATTTGGCCTATGGGTCCGGGCACTTATGTAGGGGTTTCCCACTCTTAAAAGCGGCCAGAAATTTGAGTATCAATCCTTATCTTATTGCATGCAAGATTTATGTGTGGACAAAAGTATCAATGTAAACTACTACTTGTTCTCACTACCGAAATTAAGGTCAGATAGCGCTAGTCGTGTGGATATTGGCCTGGTGGTGGGGCGGTCGGGGCCTGGTCTGGGTTAGCCTATATGAAAAACACAATAGCTTGAGTCGTTCGCGTATTATGCAGAAAGGAAACGATTATGAACGCATTAAGAATAATTTAATCCATCTGAATGATGAGCTATCTGGTGTGGAGATCAAAGTCATGAGTGAGGAGAGGTATTGTGAAGAACACCAGGCAGACCATCCGAATAATACCTACAGCGCACGAACCACCGCCTATGTACAGCATCTGTACTAATAGCATCGCAATCCCCACTCCGCAATAACCAATACATCACAGCCAAGCCAAAGCACGAATTTCCTGTGACTACGGGATATAGTCATAAACCACCGTCGCAATACATACGTACGGACTTCGAAAATAAAAATCAGGACAGACCCGGTGTTTCTTACTTCAAACTGACACACAGATCACACAGGCAACAGTCAACCCCAATCCATGCAACCTCAACGTATTGGCCTGCGGTGGCACCCGTTTATACACATCCATGAGTTTGTAACCCGAATTCGGAGACAATGTTGGTCGACACTTATAGGAACACTACAAACGCCGCCAATGACATCAACGACGCACCTGTGCTGGAGGTGGACCGTAGGGATTACTGGGCTGCGGTGGTCGTGGTTTGGGTGGTGGTACGCCATAGGGTGATGCACCTGGGGGTCCCCCATACGCTGCACCAGGACAGATGAATCGGGACGAAATCAAGACACTAAGTACAGGCGTGCAAGCTGGTGTAGACTTGTGGCTCTGCCCATACGCAAGTGGTATGCACCACAGAGATTGAACTATCGCTTGGTGCCCCAAATGTGTCTGCCAGTAAGTGAAGGTGTGTATGATAGAATATATGGGCCGGAATGTCCCGCACAGGTGAGGTGCAACTGTGGCAGAAAGAACTGCCCGGGAATCACTTCCAATCATTTGCGTCAGGTTCAGTAATAGAAACGGCTCGCGGATCAGATGCAGTGCAAGAATGAACACGTGTGTCAAGTCACTGTATGCACCATAGTGGCCAATTATACAGTGATTGTCGCGAGAGTCGGGAGTTTTGTGACGCGAAGATAACCCGAAGTACTGCAGGCTGTGATGACGCCTAGGGAAAATGCATAATAATATTTCTACTTCACAACAAGGTATAGTCTCATACATACGTGGGGTGTACAAGAGTGATGTACATTGAAATTAAACTAACTGGGAAACCCGGATTATGGCTCACTGATGGCACAAACTATATAGTGAGCTAGACTTGAAGGGCTAGTGTACAAGTGAATCAACCCATTTGCTTGAGTCCTCGAGAGTGTTTGCGTGCAGCCCTAGGCCTGTTTCATTACATCCATACTCAAGTCCTGGACGTCGTGCACTCCCTTCATACTCTCAGGTTACGCACTCAAAATGTCGTACGCAACACACAAACGCACACACCTCCCATCAGACCCGCAGGTGCGCCGTACGGGTTCTGCGGCGGTGGCCCATAGTACATGTACTGTCCAGGCGGTGTCTGTTGAGGCGGCATGTGGGGTTGTTGCGGTAGGTACTGGGCGTTTTGCTGCGAAGGTGTTTGGGCTTGCTGTAGTGGTGGCTGCGCATACTGTGGTGTTGGGTGGTTCTGTTGTGGCGGGGGAGGGCAATTCTGAGGTGTCTGTGGGTGCGATGGGTTGTATTGGTTGTAGTGATGCTGCCCTGGGGCCTGGGGGGGCCGGAGGAGGACTACTGCTGTGGTTGGTGTGGGGTGCTGTTGAGGTGCGTGTGGGGGCTGCTGCTGTGGTTGGTGTGGATGTTGTAGAGGTGCGTGTGGGGGCTGCTGCTGTGGCTGGTGTGAGGGTTGTTGAGGCACGTGCGGGGGTTGTTGGGGGTACTGTGGGTGGGTTGACCCTGGTGGCTGTGCGTACGGCGACTGGCCTGTAGCATGCGAGGGTGTTGCTGTTGTCAGTTGTGTGAAAAAAAAATGCAGACAGGCCGGAATTGCATATGTCTCATTAAAGTATTGTCTCTTAACATATCACAGGCAAGCGGAAGGAGAACGGGTGTTGAGTTACTTGCCCCTCAGCCTCTACTAGTGGTCTACCAGATGAATACTAGAACAACTCTCAATAAGGTATATCCTGCTGCAATTCACACCCCAGCAAGGCGGGTTTAAAATCCAGTGGGCAGTTGCACTGGTGATATAGAGTCTAAGTGGTTAATCAAACAGAGCAAGCCGTATTATGT
>LUCW03000861.1:0-27500 GCA_001586965.3 Sphaeroforma sirkka | reverse complement strand
ACCTAATCTGCACCGCAAAAGCGTTTGTCTCTAGTTGGTTTGCAGTGTGTCCCATCTCCACAGCCAGCCATGCCACAATGAGGCGCGATGAGAGCTTGATCTTTGCTGATTTCCTGGTACAAACACTTCTGACGACAGTCTTGTGACGAGTACGTACAACGGTCCTTTTCACCCGACAGACGCCAGCAGGTGATGCAGGTAAGCGTGAACCCCTCTTTTCAACTGCTCAGGTATACACTGCAAGTGTTTGTTCTTGTCACAATCAGCAGCCCCCGATGGCCTCTGAGGTTTGGTATCCGGGTAATCGCCGGGGATACTATAGTGGCACCGTGATGGCAGGTGAATGTGTGCAGAATGTCTCGTAAACCTTCTTCACGGATGGCATCTGCACTCACAACTGCCTCTACTGGCGTTCAGTGATCAACTGCGTAGCGTTCTGATCCCCTGAAGATCATGAGTGACTCGATGGAAGTCTGAGGTATGCACCTCACATCTACAGGTTGCCTACTGTGCTTGCAAGTCCTTCAGCAAGTCCTGTGAAGTCAATAGAAATTCAACTGTAAGCTCGGACGAGCAAATGAGATTGTACGTAGTACATGTGGAAGTAGGAGGTGTAGTCACTGAAGAGTAGATGTCGTTGGCTTTCATAAATCACTATCCTGCACTAACATGCGCTATAGCACAACATTCGCCCCAGCAGCTAATACAGACTACCGTAATGCCGCTACCTGTTTGCACTGATAAACGAAGAAACGCCAAGCTTAATTGACAAGGTATTAATGTTCTTTTGTATTGCGTATAAAAGATTGATTGTAAGAGGGGGGGGGGGGGTCTTCCTACCTCTCAATCCGACTCAAGAAGAATGTAGAACACATAATCTACACAGACGTGCAGACGTGATGCAAGTTTAATGGTCCAGACGCTGTATGAGCAAGATAAAGTGCTTATTCAAGACTATTTGGGTGGACACATGTATAAAATGTCGCTACAGAGCCTTGGAATCGAGATGTACTACTTAATGAGGCACCCAATTTGACCAACATCTGGTTCCAGAGTATTTGTTTTGGGGAATCCGATGGGCGATGGCACGCCAAACTCAACACAAACGAGCTGCCAGCACAGTCATACTGGCGCTAAGCTTGCGCATCAGCTCTGCTTTTCTGAATTGACTTGCAGCGATAACTTCAATCGCGATCTCGTGTACAATATCCACAAGACGCAGAAATAATAGCTATATGTATACTCTAAACTGAAATAATAGGTGTATATACCCAAGAATGAAATAACAGGTGTATATACCCACCCAAAAAGAGAACAAGAAACCAAATTTGAAACTTCTTATCTCGGCCACAGCACACCCACTCAAGCACCGCGGCGCATGCACAAAATCCTTATGGCACAGACTTATCTGCACACACACTAGCGTACCATGATCATATCTGCACTGATTTTTTGGTACTGGACAGGTTCGTCCGCAACTAGCCCTCGCTGGCGAACCGTTAATGGATCTTTCCAGTCGGCTGGCATAACTTTGGGAAGGCCCCAATTGGTGACGTGGGGTATATTCATCTGTCGTAAATCAGGTCGTATAACAGTTAAATGGGACAAGATTACAGTGTGACCAAAGATTCTCCTATTCGTTCGTAGAAAGTAGAACAATCGCATCGATAGGCTGGATCTACTGTGGCAGGCATACAAACACCACGTGCCAAGCGACCTCTCCACTAAACGCCATAGGTGAAGGTGAGAGAGCTTCCCTGTCTCATATGCAGATAGGCAGTATAGCGGATACTATACAAGAATCGATTACGTGGACAATCATCCGCGCTGAACTCACCCGAACACCAGTACTCGCTTACAGCTGCCAGTAGTAGTTATAAACACGGACTGATAACACTTTAATTCGACAGTCTAAATATATGTATGTATATACCTAAGTACTTGTATATAAATACATATATATATATATATATATATATATATAGTGTACATATTCATATATATAGTGTGTGTGCGTGTATGTGTGTGTGTGTGTGTGCACGCGTGTAGTGTGTGTGTGTGTTTGTTTGTGTTTGTGTATGTGTGTGCATATATATATATATATATATATATATATATATATATATATATATATATATATATATATATATATATATATATATATATATATATATATATATATATATATATATATATATATATATATATATATATATATATATATATATATATGTGTGTGTGTGTGTGTGTGTGTGTGTGTGTGTGTGTGTGTATGTGTTTGTATTCCGCACCACAACTTCCGTACGTGTACTCCAGAACACAAGGTGAGCTCTTGCAAATCAAATTCCTGGAGAGTTCGACGATATCTACACACACATACAAGGATTTGTTTGCCCACACACACAAATTGGGCCAGTGATACAAAGCCACTTGCTCTCCTGTAACAACACCCCCAAACTATATAACATATGGAACGTGACTATACAACTGGGATTGAACACGCTTATAGTTTTCCAGTGTAATATGGGTTTTTGTAAAGAACTATTATGGTAGCAAGACATTCAGAACACAGACACTCGCACAGACACTCAACGTGTGCACACACATACGGCTGCTGCCCTGCGCCTGGCTGAACTTCGGACGGCCTCGAAATTTTCGGCTTCGTCGGGTAGGTAACATTTCAGATCGTAATATTTGCCGGAAGAAGTTCGGAACTTCTCGTGGGTGCACAGTTCTGGCACTGCTACAATAGCCTGTGGATGCCATTCAAGACAGTGAATTGGGTGTGATTGGACGTGTGGATAAAAATATGGGATTGATGCGAAAATCGAAATAGTTCGTTCAGGCGAATGACTAAGCAAATCGTCCAGGTTTGCAATCTGAAATGGCACAATGTGGCCGCACGCCGGTGTATTCTTGTCAATTGAGAACCAAATCGGGTCCAAATGGTCCAAATCAAACGGCACAATATGGCCGCACGCCGGTGTATTCGTGTCAATTGATAACCAAATTGGGTCCAAATGATCCAAATGGTCTTAATGAGCATGGAACTGCCCAATAAATGGCTTTGAAACATTCAGAATATGTCTACGAATTACGTCGGGAACCCTTTGTAGACACGCACATGGCCCGAGTAAGCCTCTCGTACAGGCAGATTCAAAGTATAAGGTGGTTTGGTATGGGTGCATACACACAACGTTGCTAACCAAGCGCGCACACACAGGTCTGCAGCAAACCCACATAACGTTCTTACAGACACAATGAATGCCATCGTAATACCCACGCATCCGACAAGACTGTAGTTATATTCAACAGAAACACATCCATACGCACCCTTGCTGAGAGGAGACAGGTATATGAACCCACGTACCGTGTACACACATGTGACAGACTCCTGTAGAGAGAGCATCGTCATCTCGGGAACACCGTGCATGCAGATGAAGCGCACACTCGTTTTCCTAGGGCTCCCTGTGAGCGTAGATGTGCATTCAGTGCGATGAGGCATGGACACTGATAGTAATCGTGCATACACTGATAGTAATCAAGCATACATACTGATAGTAGTCAGATAAGCATGTTTACTACGCTTTAGAGCCTCATTAAGCCTGCGCTAAGTAAGAAAAAAATGAATACTTAAACCTGACTAGAAGACATGAACGTCAAACTTGTGCTAGTCTCACGGTACCAGCCAGCAACATCATGTATTGTGCCAGTCTTGCACATGACATGCCCACGAATGCGTTTATACTCATGGCACAATCACACCATGTACGTTGTACGTAAACATGACATGCAGGTTATACGTAAACATAACATGTATGTTATGCGTAACATTGCATGTGAGCTACAGGTAAACATACACACAGCTACACGCACCGACGACATGAATTCTTCATCAATAAGCAACAACACTCCCCGTGACTACCTAAACATGCGCATAGGTAGTAGCCATCGTGGTAAACTTCTCATACTTCACGGATCAGACACCACCATAAACCCAGATATAGCCAACCACGTGCGTGATGCTGGGTTGTAGACGACGTTCGACCCCTCTCCCCCCATGACATGTAAGTATATCTATCAGACACACCCGACACGGCACAGAGAATCGTATCTTCAAACGGCCACCGGAAAGAGAATGCATCGAGCTATTTAACTCACTTCGTTGACGAGTTACAAGCCAATGTGTACCCCAGCATCATCACGCGCCAAGGGCGTCACTAAAGCACAATACGTAGACAACGCTGCGCCGTAGCACTAACCTCGTAAACCATTTGAGTTTACCATGACAAACGCTACGAACACTCCTTGATAACGCCACACACCAGTCACATCGCAGATGGTGCCCTCCTCATACTTCCACTCGAAGTACGGGAAACGCAGCCCACCCCACTGCAGTAGGGGAGGGTCGCTGGATGAGCCACCTGCGTGGCCAGGGTTTGGGCTGGGAGTGTCCTTCTCCTCGACAGTATCCGCAGTTGAGCTGTCGCTCGCCTGTGCTGTGACGGACGTGTTCGTGTACGTGCCCAGGCTGTAGTCGTGCTTGATCTGTGTCTGTGCATGCAGAGTGGGTCATGATGGGTGAGCTAGACAGTGACTCGGCGCCCTGGGATAGAATGTGTGAGGCAACCGGGGCTATCAAACTGAAACTGGCGTAGAGAATCATAAAGTGGGTACCGTAAGTATAAGTATACTGTTATTCCTTCGTAAGGTAAAGGATAACACGATACAGTACGAATGCACCTTGATGCATACATTTCGATAGCTCGGAAGTGGCGGTACGGCTCTCTCTCTCTCCTTACACAAAGCCTCCCATCGATATACTACGACAATGCGAGCACTAACACTATCCATGTTTAGATAGATCATAACCGTTCAACATTGATAGTATTAGATAACATGGCTTCACCTCGAGATGATTGATGCATGATCGAAGACACATCCGCTAAGATTACTACTCGACTACTGCCGGTTGTCGCATTCATATGTTTACGCTCATTCGATCATGCTTTCTATGCGTCAGTTTACACGTGCACAATTCTTGTTAATGAGAATTAACCACACGAAAAAAAAAAGCGTGTACAAGAACATGCGCAACTAGGCATATGCTGATAAAGACAAAGCAATGACGAACTCTGCATTTGTACACCAGACAATATAAATATAACCTTGCAAACGCACACACACACACATACAATGCAGATACGCCACAATATACTATCGCATATATACAGCATATAGAAGCATATAGAAGCGCCCAGAGAATTCGAACAAGCACGTATATATCTATTCACAAACCAAACACGTATATGCCCATACACAAACAAACACGCATATATCCATACACACCCCCGCGCACACACAAACCAACACGCATAACCCTTCACTCACCTCAGGGTCAGTCTGTTGGGCTTTGAGAAACTGTCGTAAACTACCGCCGATGCAGAACTCATACGACCAGAAGCCATCGGACTGTTGTGAGGTAAGACGAGATGGAACACAATGAGCTAGCTGATACGTACAGGAGGCGAAAGCACAAATGCTATGTTTATGTCTGTTGATAACTATAAGGGGTTGTATCATACTACAAAGATCAATATCGCACATTCTAGCCTTCCAATTTTTTTGTGCAATTCCGTAGTAGTTTGTAATCTTCACAACATGCGTAGATACGCGTGCTCCTTGATTTAAAACTTTGCCAGAAAGTGTCAGAATATATTCATATATGTAACATACATGTTTGTGAAACTCGCTAATCAATCCAAGAATCTATGTAGATACGAAACAACTACATGTGTTGTAAGTAGCTCGACAGACATTACGGTTATAGTAGCAGACCATGCATGCGATAATTATGGCTGCGTATGTGACAACGCGTGAATGTTATGGAACCTGGAAGGGCAGATCTCTTCACGGTTACACCACTATAAGAAGTTGTATGGATGACTCGGACGGAATGGAGAGATGCGGTTCAAGTGTTCAGTGTTCAAGGAGGGACAACGGCCGCGCATGCACTCAAGTAAGGCGGCGGCACAGTCATACGTGACAACTAGACCAAAATGGATGAGAGCCACTTCTTTCAAATTGCCCTTTATAGGCCGATGAATACGCTCGTAGCTTTTCTCTCGATTGATGCCATAGACAAGGAAATCATGCATTTGTAAAGTTCGGTACATCGCAAACACCAACTCTAGACCTTGGTCACTAAGTCACCGATCAAACAGTGCTACAGTTGTCTGTGGCCGGTTGTTACACCAACCGTAGGAGATTGAACAGATAAGTATAAATGTCCAATCGCATCTCGCCATGAGCACTTAACACTCACAGAGACAGATAACACACGAGCGGCACCTACATAGTCGATGCAGGTTCCTATCAGCGCAGCGATGATTGCTTCCGGCTCGGTATTGGTCTGCGGGTCTTCCTGGGTATGGCAACGTAGATACGTTGTACCAGATATGTACAGTAGAAACCACACATGTGAGTGAAGCTACATGGTTTGCTCGGCGAAGGAGAATCCTGCGTATTCGTACTATACACTTCGAACTAAGAAGACATTGAGCTAACTCAGTATAACAATTTATCCGTTATGTTGTTGTGCCTATGCAAGAGTTCAATCCTCCGCTATATTGTAGTAATTGTGTGTGAGCTTAGAGAGTTGCCAAGGGATGTACTTCACGGTCACAGCTCAAATCAAAAGAACACACTGCATGGAGGTTGTTTTTCTTATTTTCTGGTTTAAACACAGGTCAGTATACGTTAGCGTGAAACCTATCCGCATCAAACGCGTTTTGGAACCACTTCAGATGAATCCTTTCAAAACGACACTACGCAGCAGATGACAAACGTCACGGGCATGGCAACGAACGCGCGTGCGCAGGCATGCGTAATGGTATCAAGTGTCACTGTGGATGGCTCTCTGAAGTCGCCCAATACGTAGGTGAAAGATACCTAGTAGTACTCAACAAGGCTTTGCATATAGAAACTAAGCTTACTCGTCGAATTAACTGTATGTGTACACGCACCTGTGCATACACTGCTGTGATTCAGCAGTATTAAATGCGTACGTGAGTTAACATACACTTGCAATAGGTGCACAAGCACTCTCCCACCTAACTGCACTCTGAGCCTGGGGCCGTACACCATACCTGCTCGTCTTCCCTTTGGCTCGGTAGACAACACATCACACGGCTGCCATCCAGATTGCCCGGAGTGTACAGACTGCCACAGCGCTGCAACATACAGCGGAAACACCGCGGTAAGAGATACAAGGAACCCGACAGCAAGAAATAGATGGGAGGGCAGGAGCAGTGATGTGAACAGTGCTTGTTGGTGTGGTGCCACGCCATAAGACCGAGGGATGCGTATATATGAACTACTGTATTTGTGTACTTAATGGCCGAGATAACAACCTATAGCTGTTTACACCACTGCCACAGATATTTCAGTGCCAATATAATACACATATAATATATGAAGCGTTTAGTGATTCTTTGAATTGATCGTCTATCTTAAAATGATAGGATTCCGCCGCATATTAAACAGGAGCAGCGCTGCTACAAGCAAGCACTGCATGTACAAGCGAAGGTCAACGTTGGGTGAGCATATCTACACAATGACTTTGCAAACGACCTATGGTTGTATATATTTAAACCAAGAGCAACCTCAGGTGGGGTATCGGCAGATAAGACCATACCGATAAATTCAGTACCGTAGGGTACTAGCGAAGTGGACAACAAAAATGATTCTCAAAATAGTCATACCTCAATTTCTGGCTCGGAATTCGCAGAGTATTCGATTCGAAATCGAACGCTGGAACTGATATCGGTAACAAGCGCAGTAGGTTTCATTTCATTGTCGGACTTCCATTTTTTGTCATTTAGATCCTAAAGCGTACGTGCAGCCAAGAAATTCGTAACAAATTAGTCTCTGCACGAACATTCGATTGTAGAATGAAAGAAAGAAATCAATATCAATATACACGAATATATAACTATATATATATATATAAATGTATATGATATGATATATATATATATGTATATAACTATATATATATACAACTATATTTATAGATATATATATATATATATATATATATATATATATATATATATGAGTGTGTGTATGTGTGTGTCTGTGCGTGTATGCATAAAATATATATATATATATATATATATATATCAGTGTCTGTGCGTGTATGCATATATATATATATATATATATATATATATATATATATATACATACGTACATATATGTATGTATATATGCATATATACATATTATGCAATATACGCCATAAATAAGGTATGCATATGTGCATAAGCGTGTGTGTGTATATGTTTGTATGTTTCTGTGCGTTCTTATTGATGTGTGTGGATTCCGAGAGTATGAGGTGCGTGTGTGATACTGTGCAGATTGAGATATATATATATATATATTATTATATATAATATATATATATATATATATATAATAATATTGATGTGTGCGTGCGATGCGCGATGGTAGTGTGTGCGTGTGTGTGTGCAATGTGTGCGTGTTGTGTGTGTGTATATATATATGCATATATATATATATATATATATATATATATATATATATATATATATATATTATATATATATATATATATATATATATATATATATTAATATATTATTATTATATATATTAACTTTATTAACCTTTATAATTATATGTATATATTATATATGTATATATATATATTATTATAATATATATAATATATAACTATGTTTATGTTTATTAATATATGTATATATATGTAATATATATGCACAACATGCATCATTATATTATATATAACATATATATGCCATACATGTATATATATAATAACAATATTATATATGGTTGTAATAATAATATAATATATGGCCAATATATTATATATTATATATATACATGTATTACACACACATACATTAATAATATACAATATGCATGATGCATGATGATGCATGTTGACGTATTGCATGTGCGTATGCATTAGTATGCATATAATGCATATGTTTATTATTATTATTATGCATTGTGCATATGCGCATACGTATATTATCATTATACAAGCCGTATTATTGATATCAATTACATTGTGTATGACATGATAATGCTTATGTGTATTATTATTGTGCATATTATAATATGTATATATTAACATGTGTTATTACATTTATATTATGTATATATATATATATGATATATGTCTGTATAATATTATTATATATATTATATTATAATATTATTATTATATATATATAACTTATATATATACATAATATACATATATATATATATATATATATAAATATATATATATATATATATGTATAATATATATATATATATTATATATATTATATATATATATATTATCTCTTCCATACATATTATATGTATTGTGCATGGCAATGTATGTACGTATGTATGTATGTATGTATGTATGTTTGGATATATATATATATACTATAAATAAATAAATATAACATATGTGTGTATGTGTAAATGTGTGTTTGTGTGTGTGCGTTTGTATGTTGATGTATGTGTGGATTTCGAGAGTATGAGTGCGTGTGTGTCTGTCTGTAGACATATATATTTTTATATATATTTATGTATATATATATATATGTGTGTGTGTGTGTGTGTGTGTGTGTGTGTGTGTGTGTGTGTGTAGTCACAAGCGGAGAAACGGAATACTATCAAATGTTGCATACAGATGTTAAAAGTACTTACTAAAGGTATGGGACCGCCAAAAGCAAGCGTTAAGGATCCCCTTGACTCATAGACCGCATCAGCCAGCTCTACTATATTCTCCTCGCCGGGTGTCAGATCTATTTCAAACTCTCTAATCTGTACTTCGTCGCCTACATTCAATCCAGCCAGCACACCTTCCAGCAGTTGGTTGACTATCTCAGCACTTGTTTCGGAGGCACCATCAACACCGGCTTCATTATTTTCCAAGTCCAGAACAATCTTCTCAACACGCACTTGTTCACCGTATTTGGTCACTACTAAGAGATCATTCTCCTCACTCTGGGACCTAATATTTTTAATTATATCGGCATAATCCGCGTTGCCTTCTTCGGACGCCTCATACTCGCTGGCTTTGTCACTGTACGCACTTAGCATTAAATCTCTAAGAATGTCCTCTGTGGCTTTGATCGAGGGGTCCTCTTCTATGCCAGTGCTATCACCCTCTATACCAATACCGTCCTCATCCTTGTCACTGCTCTGACTTTCCAAAGTTTTCGAACTCCCCTTTCCATTACTTTTCTCTGTCTGATCGTTGAGTACGTTGTGTTGTAGTTGCTGGCCGTCTTGGACGACAGCCAGCACTGATAGATATACTGCAGCTAGTAATAATACATATATGCAATGGATATGTAACATACAGGCCCTCATGGTGAACACACACACGAAGGATGGATCATCCGAGGAACTGGTGCATATATAAGCCGCCTACGTCTATTTACCAGCGGCAATCATGAATCAAACTCTAGATCAAAAAGCTTATAGTACCGAACGTTATGATGCTTCAATGATGATACGATGACATCACTAGTCTGATGAATCTGTGACCTATGTGTAGTCACTGTGTACCACTTGTTTTTTTAGAAAAAATACAAATATCATGTATACATATATTTATTTATATGCTTTCTATACATAAATACAGATATGTTCTACATAGCTTGCACAATCAAAGTCATCACCAATTGTACCTATTACTCGCTCAACTTGCAGTTGAAGTGTCTCAGAGAAGGACATAACTTATCTACACATACCTTGTAGCAGACAAAATAATCAAGGAGACCATCAAAATGTCTTTCAGATCGAATACCCGATCGAATTTGGAAGTGTTCAAGGTGTGATGTGTTCTTCTTGTTCACTGTAGTGTTCATTGTTTGTGTGGTGTGTCCTTCGTAATTTATTAGGGTCTTAGTTTCCTTGTAAGATCATTCAGTCACATATCTTAGTGGGATATTTATATAATACTATCTCGATTGCTCACAAATATACCAACCTCGGATATCAGCCTTTTTTTTTTCATATAAATATAGTTTACATATTATTGTACAAAAACCAAATGTACTATTTTGATTGTACATATGAAATCTGTACTCAAGACACATCGCCCTAACATGCATACGCATAATTGTGTCCATGTATACAATAAACTGTTATATACGTTCTAGATTAGTCAATAATGCTAAAATGCAAGTACTTCATTCTCGCCGTTAGATATGCATTCACACATGTGTAGATATATATATATGTGTGTGTGTGCGCGTGCGTGAATGTGTGTGAGTGTGTGTGTGTGTGTGTATTATGTATATGTATATGCATGTATGTATGTATGTATGTATGTATGTATGTATGTATATATATACGTATGTGTGTGTGTATGTATGTATGTAAGTATGTATGACCGGTAACGTATGTATGGATGTATATATGTATGTATGCATGCGCATCATGCACATGTACGCATATAATATGTTGTGTGTGCGTGTGTGTGTGTGTGTGTGTGCATGAATATATAGATATATATCTATATATATATATATATATATATAGTCTGTATCCTGTGTCCGTGTACGCGCTGCATATGCAGGTGTCTCCTTTGTATGTGTATGTACGTCTTTTTTGTGTGTGTATGTGTGTGCATTTTTGTGCGTGCGTATGTATATATATATATATATATATATATATATATATATATGATGATGCGTGCGTGTGTGTGTGCGTGCGTGATGACTGTATATATAATATATATTATTATTATTATATATTATATATATATAATATTATTATAACATATATTATAACATATATATTATGTATATATATATATATATTATTATTATATATTATTATATATATATATTATATTATTATTATTATTACAATATATTATATATTATATATTATATACTCTACATATACATACGTATGTATAATATATACATACATATGATGATGTGATGATGATGATGATGCATGTATTATGTATATGTATATGTATGATGATTATGTATATAATATGTAATATATTATATATTATATATTATATGTATATGTATATATATATATATATATATATATATATGTATATATGTATCTAATATTTATATGAAAATATATTATATATATTTTATATATTATATATATATATATATATATGTATATATATATATATATATATATATATATATATATATATATATATATATATGTTATGTTGTGTGAGCAAAGTCAGTATATGCACGGAAACTAACAGTATTAGAAAGGTGAGTAGTTTGTCAAAAAAAACCTGCGTGGTCTATTTAACCCAATGCAACTGTATTACTCGACATCAGCGGCATCAACACTATGAGCGATGCCTTTAAATTTCTATAGCTTCACGTGAACGTCTACTTCCCAAATGCTGCATTGTGATGAAACGATGCTTGAATCTCTTCAACCATATGATGTATTGGTCATATATTCTCTGTATATTTGCATAGTGTGTTAGTGGTTACATATGTCTACGATAAATTGTGTTAAATATGTGCTCGCTTACCACTATAGATAGCGGAAGTTGCGGACATTCAGTGGTACAGATCAATCTTCATACCAAACTGCTATCGTCACCCTTTTAGTGTTCCTTCAACTTACTTCTCTATTTGCTTCCTGTTGCCACAGTTTGCTATATACGTATTTGTCCCAATTGGAATGTTCTGGTACTTCAACATGCCCGAGTTCTACGAGAACTATGTAGAGGAAACCAAGGTATGTTCTCGAAATGGCACTGAGGGGTGAACTGAGTGGCGCCATTAGTATGTGGACACTGTTGTAGCTTGTGTGATATCGATTTCCTGCACACTGATGCGTTTCGTACCACTAATCAACGTTCCATTTTTGACAGATGCGATGTTACGAGGCCTGCCACTATCACATCTTGACTTTCTTTTTTCAACCCGTGCATACGCTTATATGAATCCTTTTATCTTTCCCTCTCATTACAGCGTCGGGTCCTACACGAAGATGAAGAAACTAGGGTATGTGAAATTTGGCCACATCAAGTTTGCGGTTCGTGTATGCATGGCTGCATGCCACTCACAGTCATGCATCACAACCAGCGTGTTACACCAGGTGCTTGTTGAAATTGCCCAGTTGTATTGCTATTGATATTTCAAACGATGTAGCTTGTCTCTAGCTGTTAGCCATTTTAAATGGGAGGTGATACTACCCATAGTTATTATAATTTAAATGGCCTGAAATATCGTAGGAAATATTTTTGAGAGATATAGATTCATACTCAGAGTTCAAGGCTATCGATATTTGCCGTGATGCATCTAACTAATACGAACCGCAGAGTGCCAGGAGTATTGTGAGATTGCATTCTGATTGGCTTATCGGTTGTATTGTGCATACCGCCAACAACATATCACAATTTGCGGGGATCGAGTAGGGAATTTAAACGCCTAAAGCATTAAGCAAAACTGTATTTCTGAATCATTCCATGCTTCTTTGAGGTGCGCGTGTGTAGTTTCCCGGCCGTTTTATTGTCCATGAACCAATCCAGTGTAACTCTTTATTTGCGCAGCAAATCCCGCAATCGCTAGAGGGCGTGCGTGCGCTACGGAAAGAATTGCTGGAGAAGAGGAGGATCAAAGCGGCTATGGAGAGCAATCTCTCGGCCGATCTCGCATCCGCAAGTACATCAGCAAGCAATAGTACAAGTAATGACCCTCCCGAAACCAAGGAGACGTGACGTCCAATGTTTTGAGTTCTCTGTTAAATAAACCCAACCCGTAGCAATGGCCACTGAAGAGTGCCATGATGAGTACAAAACTGATAAGCTAATTCATCGTTTTGTGATTGCTTGTATTGATAAGTGAGTGTATTCTCCCCAAGTTGAAGGCAAAATTCCATATGCTCCGATTTTGATGTGTTAAATTATCTAGATGGTCTCATGCCCAGTTTTGTCTGTCATGCTACAGGGCGCCTATTTCTGCACTCCAATGTGTGACCAAGGTAACATGGATCATTGCGAATGGTGTAGTTTTTGAATCTAAAAGTATCTAGTACGCCATAATCAAGATCTTGACAGACAACTGCGGTGAGAAGTGGCAATACAGCCTGTGCGTGAATGTACATCAGTATCGAACCTACTGGAGCAATCTAGCAGTGCACAAGTACAGCTCACGCCTTTCTGAGACATGTTCAGCTGGTGCTGACCCTTGTGATATTGTCATTGTTCGGGTTCACGTTGCTCGCGAACAACTAGTGGTGAGATTTGGTATTTACAACAAATGTTGCTGACTATTCCGAAAGATACCGCATGTTTTGTATCGGCCAGGTGTGCAGTTAGTATCGAGCCAGACATCGCAGGCCCACTTCGTAGGGGCGATTCCGTCGCATTACCATCCAATCCTTTTGCACTCGCTACACTGTCTCTGGGTACAGCTGAAGTGTTTGGTATTGCGGCCAGTGATCCCCATTCAGTGTTTCTATACATGTGAAACAGGGATACCTACAGCCGACTATAGAAGCCATTTGAAGGCAACACAAACAGTTCATTCTAGTTCATTCTAATGTTAGTCCTGAGTGAAGTACGCTCTCTGCTTCGCCGTAATAAGTACCGTCTTGATTTCGTTGCATGACAAAAGTGTGCGTGACAGTATATCAACAGTGGTGAATGCTACACGCGGTCTCATTATCACATATAGACATTTAATTGGATTTAAGAAAATAACCCACATGAAGTGGATCCCATAGTGCCTACGACTCGGCCAAACACACGCCCTACCTCGGTTTCTGCTGAGAGGGGAGCATGCAATCCACTATTAAACAAGGCAACATACACGATGATATATTGCCTTAGGCGGGGAATTTATAGAGCGTGACAACAACCCGCATGCTGTGATTTACGGGGTAGTCCTCAGGTTATTGGACTTTGCTCAAATTGGCGAAGCTTTGCGAAGTGGTCAATTTGGGCGCTTTCAACTGATCCGTAGTGAGCCCCTTGGGTGTGCCCGAGTCGTTTCTGCTAGGCCACAAACCTTTCACCCAACTCTGCATTGCTCCTGACGCGGATAGTGGATATGGATAGGCCAATTAGATGGGAGTGAATGGTACCAACGTCTGTTAAATAAATTGAGTGGTTCATACAGCCATAGCACTTTGCAATAGTGCTATATGGAACCCAAACGCGTATCACAACGGCCCTTCGGTAGCTTGCAGTCCTACCGCAACACCATCTAGTGTTAAGCAGGTTTTAACCGACCAACCTAAACAAACAAAACCAGTACCGGTGATGGCATGGAGCACATATACCCTGGTGAACGTCGGCTGTAATTGTTGCCTTGCATATACACAGAATGCATCGCTCCGCAGAAGCGGGGTAAATCTGCAACGGAGAAGAACCAGCTACACTTACTCTACAATACTCAATTACAACAAAGGGTGCGCAGAACTCTTTTGACACATTGAGAAACACTCTCGTATATGAGGGCAAGTTGGAGATACAGATGAGCAATCACATCTGCACGTTCCTGAACCCGGCCTGATTCTCTTCCTAATATCCCATATAAGCAACATATTAGCCAGCCAATTGCTACAAGTCGAACTAGGAATATCCCACTCCATACGATGTAACTGCCCTATCATCACGCATCGCGCATCCACACGTACATTAGACACTGCGCGCGAATGGCAAAGCACTCACTCATATAACTATACATCCGCCGATATACCATTTGTAACCATAATACAGATCATACAAACCAGTACAAGCTGTCCGAGATTGTTTGCCCGACCGTTGTCATCACTCACAATTCACAACTATCAACGCTTTCATATCTAACTCTTGGAAGAACTACCGAATCGACTTACTATGATTAACTCGTACTATATTCCAGAAAGTACTGCAGATACACAAACACTCGACCACTAGGGGCGTGTACGCTCCACACACCTGCTAATTGTCAAAAGAGACAGTAGAAGTCGCTGTGCAACTCGTGACGTCCGTTAGCGAATCCTTTCATGTACGTGCTGCTATCTGTGATTGCGTGAGAGAGCGATTGTGTGTGTGAATATCTCTTCACGCGGGCTTAGAGTACATTCAGAGCTGACATATCCTTTCAAAACCCTGCTATCTATGCCTTCGAGCAAGAACGAGTGTGAGTTTGAGTATGCGAGTGCGTGTGCGTGTGTCACTGGTTCACTGGACTATGCTGGCATATACGTCATTACCGAGACACATGCAGCAGATCCACTCGCAATGAAACTCGCAATGACCACAGACACAACAATCAAGTGTGCCATGGTTGATACATAACTGCATATAGGTACTTGTCTCGTATGCCTACAAGCAACCAATTGCTTAACCAATTTCAATGCGCCGTTGCCTTCAGCCACAAATCCGACTCTGCTCAAAGTTTTTCCACGTGATCGTTTTCAACCATAATCTCACGCACCGCAAGCCACAAGAGCATCAGTCGCGCGCACGATCGTATACAACAAAGCTTCAGTGCGCACATGCAAGCATCCTTGCACACATATTACTATGACTTACGTGAATGTTGGATCGGCAGATAGGAATAAAACGGAAGGACATCGCTATGTGGGACTGAGGCGAGTAGAGAGAAAGAGCAAGCGAAGTGGTGTTAATGTATCGAATACAAGATAGACATGTTATTTGCGTGGATTTTCTACCATACTATATACATCCTCTTACTATGTTCAAGTATCCCCAGGTCTCTCAGGTGTTTCAGACCTTAGTGTGTTCCGCATAGACTATCTACTTACAACACCACACTCGTGCCTGGTACGAGATTCGATCTCAGTATTGTCCTTGAAACTCCTCAGAAGCTGGCATCTAGTATTCAGCGATAGTCCCTAATTGTCCACTACCCACGCCATGGTATAGACGCAGAAACATACCATAAATCATGAGGCTACTTCTGGTCGGTTCTGGTAATGTGTCTCGTTCATCCGGCAATGCGAGGTAAAACGTTTGTTTCTGTGGGACGTTTTGCGTGGTAGGAGACGGGGATATGAGCAGGCGCCAAGAACGTGCAGCGTAGTGAAGACTTTATCGAATGCAAGATGCTATGTGAAGCTGGGCATGTTTGTGTGCGTGATGCTATGCTACTGTGTGGTGCGGAGCATGTTCATGTAAGTGATGTTCGGAATTATTTTTTCTAGTCGCGAACTTGCCTGCACACATACGTCAAATAGCTTTTCATCTTTCAAAAGCCGACACACGGTACCACGCGTTCAACCTTACTAGCAATGCCATACGCAACGGAATACAGACGACACGACTTGTACAGGGTGTTAGGACACACCACTATGACAATGGTCAAACTCCTGTGACCGATTGCAACCTACGATGTATATCCCGGAACCCCTTCCCGTAGTCAGTACATCCACGAAGCTAACTTGCTATACCGCCGCACGCCACTAAATGTGTACCATCACTCGCGGACCAGAATTCTACACACCTTTTCTTCTTCGGTGTAACTATCCGCATTCGGTTGGTGTTGAGTGGCGGAGAATGTAGAGTCGACCCGTAGCACGACAGCTCGCAACCCTGAACTTTGCAGAGCAAACAATGGAGGGAGTGTATAAATAGTGATATTGAGAGCATGATCCAGCTGAACAAAACCCAAATCGCATTTCCGGACAAATAATATTCAAACAGACTAAGCGAGTAATAGTTGATTCATGGATAGCTCGTTCTATAACCGGCTACACCCGTGATGCCATACACCTATCTGCTCAGGGTATGTCAGACGTGTCCAAACAAAACGTTACGATCGCGAACTACACCCTCCAACTTATATGTATAGGGGCTTACAAAATGAGTCACCCAGACCATATAAGCATCATAGCCATAAACAAGTCACTTCGCTGAATTAGACTCAACGAAGCAATGCAGTATATTTATTACGTTGCGGGAGAGATGTTCTAGTAAATATCATTATTTCATCAGGTTGAATCCAAGCTAACAAAACATACAATGTACTGTAGATGCGTTCAGATGCTTTCCACACTGACCAGTGCTTTTAAATGCTTACCTTTTGACTTTTGTACAAAGAAGTCTCCCTCTTTCATGGTATCGTTGAGTTTAAATTTATCCACCTTACCGCAGTCTGTTAAAATCGGCTTACTCTTAAGAACACTGGCGGTGGAGAACAGCATAGTTCGCATCGGAACCTATGGCATATACATATCGGGTTAGTGCCATCTGAACCAAGGGTCACAAGCAATGCGTTCGACATCGACTAAGAAAATCACTCTCAGCCCGGTCTATGATTGCATTTTACACACACACACCTTCTATAGTACTATGTGTAAAATAAAGCAAATGTCAAAACGTCAACATTTCCAAAAAAAAAATGTGCAAATTGCACAGCACAACTAACCAACCAGCAGAACGAAAGTTTGACGGTGTTTGAAACTGTTCCCATCAGAATACAACACTTCAACTGAACTAATCATATGAACAACTTCCGCATTTATGCATCATTGTTGTCGACGATTGACTCCACCCAACCCATGTCAAGCTACTAATCGAATTGCTTGTCACATTTAAACCGCACAAATCATCCAACAAGGATGAACATATTCATATAAGGATTATCTTAGGCGTAGGCACGATCTTGATACCACCGTAATACATTCTGCCACAGGCCCAAATCACTCATGATGTGTACTTATGGCTATGTGGCGACATATAGTTACAACTGCCCATCAAAATGAATGTCGATTTTGCAAAGACAAAAAGGACAGAGATCCACAGCCACCGCCTTCAGATAGTCATAAAGGCCCAAAAATAGGATTAATGGTTCTGAGCAGAGTTTGAAGAGGGCCGGTTACTCATGGCGCATATCTATTTGCTTTGTTGATACATTGATATAACAGCTGAACTACATTTGACAAGTGCTGATGTGCAATAAACTTGCAAAGACGCTGAACGATAAATAACGCCCTTGTCCTCACCGGTCAAGTCGCGACAACAACACAACTGCCTCAAAACTTCATTTAAGGTGTTGCGCACGGTAAAGCCTTGTGTACAAACATACCTTGCTTGTGCATAAAGCGGTACGGCGGAGGGCAAACATATCGATTTAATAGCACGCGGAGAGTATATATGTAAGCTCGTATACTTAAAAAGTATGTGACTTGAAATCGTCGAGAACCTATATATACCTGTACGGATGGGGCGTCTGTATATATGTCATATAAATATATATATAAAAGGAACAAAAGATTAAACATTTCCTGATGACCTGCGATGACGAATCAGAGGAATTACAAAGTTTGCTTTTGAACTGATGATGCCTATTTTTATCATCAATTTTGCTCTCGTCCCGCCATACATACCCGCCGGATCTAAATAATAGGAGGCTATAATTTAGGCCCATTATTTTTCAAGAAATCCGGACATTCCGAACAGAACCATAGCCCTGTCCAAATCCCAATACGATTCGTCTACACTCTACAGTTTACACTCTACACCCCAGTTTTTTTAAACTTGAGGATAAAAAGCCGGCATATTTAAAAACTGATGACTATTTTACGACAGTTTCCTATAATTAAAAACACCGCCGTCGTGCCGATCATACGATTTGGCTAAGCGTACCCATTGGTCGGCACACCGTTTGGCCGAACTTTTCTGAAGTTCCACCTCCACATAAGACGAAGAAAGCCAAAAGTCATACGATTACGGTGCACAATTGCCTCAGAAGTGTCCAGGCCTGCCACCAGTCCAGGGCAATGTGTCCGTGCGTAAGCGAAGTGTTCACAATATTCATGAGTCACGAGTCACGAGTCTTCGATACAGAGTAGAGATGTCGATTATCCATTATTTATCGTATGATCTTTCATATCGCTGCTTCGCAACCCGTATAATAATATTGCGTGGATAGGAAATGCGAGTTTGAACTTTTAAGTACTTTATACAAGCAGTGCAGCAGGCCAGTTGAGCATCAGATAAATACCACTTACAAGAGGAACACTTTCACATTTAACAGATAATTATACTTTCAAAATGGGCTTAATAGAAACGATCGTGACCTCCACAAAAGAACGCGTGGCCTCAGCCACGCAAACAGAGCTGGTTTTAGCTATAATACTAATCACATTCACGATTGTATTGGTAACCAGACGATCTAATGTCCCAGAAGGTGTCAAGTTCCCGCCGCGCGTAGGACACTATATACCGTTTGTGGGCAGTGCCATCGAGTTCGGCGCTTCTCCTATCACATTCTTACACGAGGTACGTGTAAATTTTTACGCTTATATTCAGATTTACTCAATCTTGTATATATATATATATATATGTGTGTGTGTGTGTGTGTATGTATGTATATATGTATATATGTATATATATATACATTTATATATAGTCGTAATATATATATATATATATATATACATATATATATATATATATATGTATGTATGTATATACGTATGTATGTATATATGTATATATATATACGTATGTATGTATAGTTATATATATGTATATATATATACGTATGTATGTATAGTTATATATATATATATATATATATATATATTATGTATGTATGTATGATGTATATATATATTAGGTATATAAGTATATATAGCTATATGTATATATGTATATATATATATATATATATATATATATACCAATCTATTGGTCTATATGCTTGATCATGTCCACATGTTCCAAATATTTTAAATGTGTAGTGAAGCCGAGTGTGAAAAGCGCACGCGCGAAGCCTTGCTACCGGGCCCATCGAGGCATGCTAATGTGTGTGAAAGTTTGTGTGAAAGATTTTTGTGCCTTTCTAATCTTTGCATATAGTATGCCAATTCGATCGATAGTTTTACTCACAGAGTGAACCCGTTGTCGAATGTGATACTGGGCATGTCGCTTGTTAGCTTTATAGTTATGTACGCTAGTTGAATATCGAGTTCAATGCTAACTATCTGTACTTTTTATTATACTGGCACTATTTCTGTTTTTATCTAGTTGTTCATTTATGTGTATGTTGATTTCAAGCTTTGTGCTTGTATTGATTTACGCGATGCTTTGATAATTAAGGCCTATGAAATATGCGCAAATGAACATGGTGAAATGCTAATACACATGTATATAGTAAACCCTAGTGGTGTCAGAAAGTAGTGTGATGTTAGCACATTCGTACTTCCAAACTATATGAATTGAGATGAATGTTCTGCACTTTTTGGAGAATGCCGTTATGCCTTTGTGAATTCGATTTTAGAATGTGTGTGCTGTGTCAAAGTTTAGTTGGAAATTCATGTAGAGACTGGAATATGGGCCTGTATAATTGGGGTTTTTTATCTTATATATTTTCATGTGTATGTGCTAGTATTGATATTGTTCACTATTATACTATTTAGGCAAGTGCTCGTGAGCTTGTTTCCAATATAAAAGTGCTATACAATGTGGGTTTGCTCGCGTATTGGCAACTATAACACCTACGTGGGATGCACCCACCGGCTTTTCACCCATTAAATCTGTTTACGTATATACGCATCGTATCGTTAGGTATCCAGCAAACTATTATGACAATTCAAACCTGCATAAACATGTAGATGTAGGTTTTCGGTTACTTTGTACATCGTTTATATACATATATATATATATGTGTGTGTGTATATATATATAAATATTTATGCATATATGTATGCATATACGAATGTATATATATACATTTATTTATAGAAGTATATATGTATAGTCTAGTCTAGTCTATTGTGCGCGCGTTTTTGAACACAAGTGGATTAGGTTTTTGTATAGTAGATGATTATATGTAAATTTGATTCACGAATGCTTCTCACTGTTCACTACATATGTATTAATATATCTGGCACTCCATCTCCTTAAGAATGTCTGACGCGAGTGTTGTAGGCTTGTAACACAGCATGCAATTGTCACAACGCATCGATTTTATAGTTGAGGGCGTGTATCTCAAAATATCGCATTAGTCTCATAAAATGTATGAATAATATACTGCCATCCTCATCGGCCAAATGACCTGCAGAGCGCAGGCCAATCTCATTTATGATATAGCGAGCTCGTGCCGCACATTTTGCCTTCAATATATCATTCCCATGTGCGGTTTCTCGTGCCTGCTGATTGTTTTTCTAACTGTATTCGAAGGGGTAGAACATGAATGAATCTGTTTGAATGCAGCTTTTATATAGATGGCTTTTTTTACACTACGGATTTAGATACTTGCCATGCTTTCCATAAACTTCTCCCTCTTCCGTCATCGAGATGGAGTGTATTTCGGCTACACGTCATGGAGTGTATTTCGGCTACACGTCATGGATCGTAAACAAGGATACCTCCATGTATTGTTAAATTTAAATTCACAACGTATCATCTCCTTGTCACACACAGTGCTATAAAACGTACGGACCGGTGTTCACCTTCAAGATGATGGGCATGGATTGCACGTATGTGATTGGCTCGGAGGCATCGGCGCTGATGTTCAACTCCAAGAACGACGACCTCAATGCAGAGAGTGTGTACGCTTCGCTAACCGTGCCCGTGTTTGGTAAGGGTGTCGCATACGACATCGATGCCAAAGAGTTCGGCGAGCAGAAGCGCATCTCAAAGGCTGGACTTACTATTAATAGATTCCAGGAGTATGTGCCCATGATTGAGGAAGAGACCACCAAATACCTGCAGAGATGGGGTAACGAGGGCAAGACAGACCTCTTCAAGGTGAATATGGGTACTTTGTTTGCATTGATACTTTGTATATGACGTTGCTGAAGGCGTAAAATCTAGGCACTGTCTCGACATGAGAGACTAGTTTGTAGTTCGCTCTTTGCGTATTAAGGCTCATCGGCTGTTATGTATAGAACAATGTTCCGTCGCATCCAGCACGGTATCTGTGGCAATTATATAATATCATGTTCATACTTTGTTTTAACAGGCTTGCATAGGCATAGACATGTGGGTATCGTACCACTGGCAATATAATATTCACAAATGTTGCTTCAACGCATGTACTGGAGTATATATAACAATATTAAAATTCAGCTGAGAACTAATCGCAGTGAGAACTTGGGTTCTATTGCCAAAACATTAACCAATAACCCCCCTTACATTTGTACTTCTAGTGTATGGCTGAACTTGTCATCATGACCGCTTCCCGGTGTCTTCTAGGCCGAGAAGTACGAGCACTTCTCGACGAGTCTGTAGCAGATTTATACCACGACTTGGATGGAGGTTTCACACCTGCAGCGTGGTTGTTGCCTGGATGGTTGCCCCTGCCCAGTTTCCGTACCCGCGACCGTGCGCATATTAAGCTGAAGAAGGTTTTCACAGATATTATCGGCGACCGACGCCGCACCCAAAAGGAGAAGGCCGAGGTTTGTTGTTTCTTGACATTGCGTTATAAACCACTTTTATGTTTGTATTCGTGTTCGTTTCTCCATGGTAAAGTATTCGTTATTTTATTTGTACCACAAATACGCATTGCGAGTCGTAAATGTACATCACAGAACAGCAAGCTACCTGCAGAGTGTCAGATGCTCGTATTTTGAATTGCATTTTGGTGCTTGCTGGCTGCGCAAATATACAAATATCCGGTGGCTGCAATCAAGGCAGTACTATGTGTATTGTTCGCAAATTTTGTCTGCTTCACAGTTTTCCAACCCATACACTACACCAAGGCTCACCACGCGTGCGATTTTTGTTCTCCATAGGGTGAATCCGAGGGCACAGACATGATGTGGACCTTCATGAACACACCCTACCGCAATGGACAGCTAATGACTGATGATCAAGTGGCTGGCATGTGTATTGCTTTACTGCTCGCCGGACAGCACACTTCCTCCACCACCGCCAGTTGGGCCGGCTTCTACATGTGTCAGGATAAGAAGTTGCAGGATCGTGCCCGTACTGAAGTTTTGGATACGGTTGGAGAGCACACTACCCCAACATTCGAGGATTTGAAGGAGTTGACCTTCCTTGATAATACCATCCGCGAGACCCTCAGACTGCGTCCACCTATCATGACCATGATGCGCACCGTACAGACACCTCAGCAACTCATGGGATATACCATCCCTATTGGTATGTCATTAGATATATTTCTATCCTAAGGTACACAGTTTCATTCTCGTTAAAACAGTCTGCCATATGCCCGTGCGCCTAGGACGTGGCGGTTAAGCGTGGTTTGCTTGTTTGTTTTTGCTGTTTAGAATACGGTGTATCTAATACCATCACACTCAATGGATGTATTGCTGGATTGTGTGTTTGACAAGCCTCGTCGCCTGTAGTTTTGAGTAGTATTCTACCTGTCCATCCGCTATCATATACACATGCAGATTGTGCCTTAAACTTCGTGCTTTTTACTTTGATTCTTTTAATATAGGTGGATACGTCTGCGCGTCACCCACAGTCAACCACCTCTTGGAGGATGCGTGGGGTCCAGATAACATGGACTTCAACCCCGATCGCTTCGAGGGTATGCGCACAGATAAAGCTGATGAACTCACGCGTGATGCGAGTGCCACACCCGGTAAGGGCAAATTTTCGTATGTGCCCTTCGGTGCCGGCCGCCACCGTTGCATCGGAGAGATGTTCGCTTACACGCAGGTATGTATATCTACTATGCAGCATGCGTATACCCACCCCTATGGTGTATGGTGCGAAATAGAAACACTAAAATTTGTTTCTCATTTTCATTGATATTATACTACCAGCCGTGGTTTGTATAGCTAATATTCTCTGCGAATCTATCTGTGTACTGGGCACGCGCTGTAGAGTCTGCCACGTGCGGGATATTAAATGATTTCGTAGCAGTAGTTTCGCACAAGGGTGGTGTACGCTTCATTTTCTGGTGTCCAAATGCAATGATTTGGGAGATGTGTCGTTGGTTGGCGCTTGATTTATAGTGGTATACGGGTGTATGATCATTTGGTATGTACCTAGGGTTTTTCGCTGTTCTCAAGGAGAAGTAGAACCTAGGCTCACATCATATGATCACCTGGTGATATTAAAGGTGTTTCATTCGTGTAACTGTTAGATCCGTCTTGTCCTACGTGTCTTAATGTTGCATTCCTTTTTACCTTCTGCTACAGATAAAAACCATTTGGACCACGATGCTGCGCGAGTTTGAGCTTTCTCGTGACACCCTACCCGATATCGACTACTCTACTCTACCATGATTCACACCCAAGGACCCTTGGGTTTACTACAAGCGCAGAGAGGCTCATAAACAAGCCCCGGGCGCTGTCTAGTGTGGAAAGGCGACATTTGTAACGGAAATATTTAAGAGTTGACACTTGTGAGCACGAACGTGTCTCTCAAGATCATATATAACAGAATGGGAAATTTGCACTTATATCGTACGCACAGGAGGTGGGCTTTTGAGATTGTATATGACCTATCCGCTCATGTATGGTGAGAATTGGTGAGCCAAAAAGTGTGAAAGTTAGAGTACACTTCGAAAATGGGCACAGACAGGCAGGTCCCAAAAGTCTCCCGTAGGCGAATTAAAAACCTGTACATTTAAGTCATCATTTATTCGGTATATATAATAAGAACGAATTCCAACGTACATGTAGGTTAATGGATACAGACTTGTATGCCACAAAGTCCAAGATACAGCATCCTACATAAATAGATCTAATATATCTTCAATGGTCTATTTTTAATTAGTGCTGTTTGATTTTAAGGATCAAACGCGAATATCATACTTGGAAGAGTTGTCTGTCAGTGACTCAGTAGACCATGAAGTGTACTTTTTATTTACCCAAAAGCTCAGTCAGAGGCGATGCAACAACATCAAAGCATCCGGAAATCCTAAATTGGAATCCTCTGACATTCATTATGTAAGCACATTGCAGTTTGCAGTATGCCGATTGTCGGCCTGCCGGGTGGGGGCGATTTAAGGGGGTACATAATACATATGTAATGCGTAAAAATGTATTTATTGTTACATGTAATTGTATAATTTTAATTGTTTCAGAGCTTCTGCTCAGTGCTCACAAGCTTTGACTGGTTTGTTTCAGGACCCCGAGAGGAACATTCTGATACCCAGAGCCAATGATATGTCAAAGAGGCACAGACAGCTCTCTTTTTAAGTTTTTTGTAACAAATTAAATTCAGAACTCATACATATATATTAACATATCACAATAGAGAAAAAGTTAAAAAGAAAAATAGACAGCTCCCTTTTTTGTAAAAAAAACACATTCAATATACACGGAGTAGATATTATGGATTTTACATATGGATGTATGGCTGTATGGCGTATGAAGTATATTATTATTTTATGTACATTGTACTAACAGTACAGCCTTCTAATCAAAGTAATCAAACAATATAGCCGAAAACAGAAATCATAGTAGTTAAAGGGCTATGCAACTAATTCTCTGCACTCGATCCTAGACTTGGTAGTGATTGGAGGTATTTGCGTACCCATGTTAATATGAAAGAATAGTGAATGAATGCATCCTTCAGATTTACCTTGGTGATATATTTTTACTGTGGCTCTGTACATAAAAAGAAAACTCATTATACTATTCTGTTGAGCAATTCATCTAATCGGCTTTACCTTTCCGAGCCGGAATTGGCACAGAATCCGCCAAGGGATCGTCCATGCCAAAGTCATCGTCGCCCAATTCCTCACCACCCCATCCATCATCATCATCATCATCCCAATTATCGGCCCAATCATCAGGCTGATCCTGCTGGCTACTACCAGTTGCAGCAGATTTCTGTATACTATCTCGAGAAGTTGTCGCGTTTGTACTAACATTCTCTGATGGCAAAGTACCCTCCCGGTCGAACGAGGGTGGTTGCATGAGTCCCGAGTCCACTATTGCACCTCCAGCGCCAATCCCTTGAATGGCAGGGTCTTCAAGAGGGTCTTCATCCGCTCCAAAATCAACTGCATCGGGTTCGTAATCGCTAATATTGTCTAGTCCCAAATCTTCATCATCGTCACTCAACCATGACAGGTCAGGTGCGGCGCCACCCCCACCACTGCTATCGAGCATGGCTGCATTAAGTCTGCTATTGGTCGTAAAGGCTCCATTTGCACTCATGGATGTATCTCCCATGCTTTCGTTGGGTACCGCGGACATCGGCCCGTCATCGTCAGAGTATTCCGAATCCGAACGGAGAGTCTGAGTGCTCGGTGTCCACTTACTCTGCGCACGGGCAAGTATGGATTCGTTGTCGTCGCCCATTGAGACATCATCCGTATACGGGTCCCTGGAGTGCGAAAGATCGTATAGTAGGCCCATGTTAACCCAGAGAAATCGCAAAAACAGGCTATATAACGCATTGTGATAAAAATATCGATGGAAAATGTTATTTGAACATGTGAAAGTGCTAAATGACTTAAAAATTAATAACTTTTTCGTATGTACCTATGTGTGTATGTGTGTGTGTGTATGTGTATATGAACGTGTACCTGTGTATATGTGTA